>WSYH01013263.1:0-17356 GCA_036426205.1 Ascaphus truei
CCTCTGTGTATAATACAGCTACGCGCCCTGCTCTGTGTATAATACAGCTATGCGCCCTGCTCTGTTTATAATACAGCTATGCGCCCTGCTCTGTGTATAATACAGCTACGCACCCTGCTCTGTGTATAATACAGCTACTCACCCTGCTCTGTGTATAATACAGCTATGCGCCCTGCTCTGCGTATAATACAGCTACGCACCCTGCTCTGTGTATAATACAGCTATGCGCCCTGCTCTGTTTATAATACAGCTATGCGCCCTGATCTGTGTATAATACAGCTACGCACCCTGCTCTGTGTATAATACAGCTACGCACCCTGCTCTGTGTATAATACAGCTATGCGCCCTGCTCTGCGTATAATACAGCTACGCGCCCTGCTCTGTGTATAATACAGCTACGCGCACTTATCTGCCTATAATACAGCTATGCGTGCTACTCTCACTATAATACAGATAAACACTGCTGCATATAATACTGATACACGCTGCTCTGCGTATAATACAGCTAAGTGCGCTGTTCTGCCTATAATACAGATACACGCTGTTCTGCGTATAATACAGCTACGCGCGCTGCTCTGCGTATAATACAGGTACATATTGCTCTGTATATAACAAAACATACTGCTTTGTGTATACTACAGATACACGCTGCCCAGCGTGTACTACAGATACACTGCTCTGCGTATACTACAGATACACATGCTCTGCGTATACTACAGATACACTGCTCTGTGTATACTACAGATACACTGCTCTGTGTATACTACAGATACACTGCTCTGCGTATACTACAGATACACTGCTCTGCGTATACTACAGATACACTGCTCTGTGTATACTACAGATAGACACTGTGCTGCTCAGCAGTTGGACAGGTTACAATATCACCATGATAAACAGTTTGTCAATGGGGGAAACAAAACCCTCCAATTGGCTGGGTAAAGGAAAGATGTACAGTATGTTGGCAAAGTGACAGGTAAGGAGTTCCACTACGTTCCCTGACGTCTCTCACTCTATCATTTACACACCTCCCTGACTGCGATACTCTGAGATTCACCATCAGCTCTCTGTACACTGGCTTCCTGGAAGGCTTCCCTGTGCTGCCTTCCTGTAATACACATTGATTCCCATTCAGACTCCTAACAGCAGAACCTCAGCCATTCACAATTCCCTGCATATACTGAGAGATGGAATATGTCTAGACCAGCCTAGCGGAACGTATTGACTGTGAGAATTCATTAGTAAGGCACTTAGTTGCCTCCTTTTCCATCCCCAAGCTGGCCGCCTTTCTGCAGATTTCTCTTTTGATCAAATCAGGTGCTTTAGAAACGCGGTTTCAAAGTCACTTGGCATCTAGGCGGAAAGCATGTTATCCCCAGCAATCCCCATAATTGTTATTAATAACATTTCACTTGTGTTCCTTGTTCTCTACCCCTCCAGACAGCTTCCGATGCATGAAGGTAGGGGTGCTTCCCCACCCCCCCACCTCCACCCCCAACAGGTCAGGTTTTCAAGATAGCGCAGGTGGCTCAGTCAAAGACTGATTGAGCCACCTGTGCTCAAGCAGTGACTGATGGTGCCACCTGTGCTGAAGCAGGGATATCCAGAAAAGACCTGCTGGGAGGGGGGGAGACGAGTCCTGGAGTTGAGCACCCTTGCATGAACGGACAGGTGAACAGTGCTGCTTTTGTTCTAAAGAGGCACTTCATGTGAGAGGTTGAAGGTAGCAGGTGTGAGGTTGTGGGCAGCAGGTGTGAGGTTGGGGGCAGCAGGTGTGAGATTGGTGGCAGCAGGTGGGAGGTTGGTGGCAGCAGGTGGGAGGTTGGGGGCAGCAGGTGTGAGGTTGGGGGGGGCAGCAGGTGTGAGGTTGGGGGCAGGGTGCTATGTACGGACCAGATGGGATGATCGCCATTTAGTAGGGTGTCCTTTATAATCTGCTTCAACTGTAAGAAATATTTTATCACATTCAATAGATTTCACTAAGGAAGCTTTAATGGAGGGTCCGACCTGCTGCCCCCAACCTCACTCCTGCTGCCCCCAACCTCCCCGTCGTTGTCGCCACCGGCGAAAGTTATGTTTCGCCGGGCGGCGGCGGCGCAGGATTCCGGCAATTTGATTTGTTCAAGGGCCGTCACGTGACGCGACAGCCCTTGAAAAATCAAATTTTGCCGGCTTCCAGTTTTCGGCGACAGCAACGTCGCTTTGTCGCCGTCGCGCGCACTATAAGCACACGCGGCGGCAGCAATGTATTTGTTTTCGGTCGCGTCGCCGGCACTGTACGCGCGGCCTAACACGGCTATTTCTCCTTCATTCACCTTACACCTCAACTATACTCGCGGCCCCAGCGCTACACCCTTCCCATGCTGTACTGGCCTGAAATACATGTGAACCCAGCATCTGATTAATACATTTTCAATGAGGCCCTAAGGTACAAATTCCATAGTTCTCCTTGTTAAAGCCGCCCCCGCTCCCCCTCTGCCATCTGCATACCCAAAACAAAAACATTTCTGTTCAACATTTCACAGTATACGGCATTTATTTAAACCACTGATTGAATATTTAATGAAACTGCATTCCAGCCTCTGCCAGGGTAATGCAATATTGATGGATGCAGAGCGTATGCTAGCGGGAGGCTGTATCACAGAGCCTTTTAGGTCGTTATGCAACATGCAGATACATTAATTATTTGCAACGAAAAGATTCTGGGTGCCTCGGGTCTGTGAGTGTAGTGTAGTGCTGGGGTGGCCAACTCCAGTCCTCAAGATCCGCCCCCCCCCCCAACAGGTCTGGGTTTCAGGATATCCCTGCTTCAGCCCAGGTGGCTCATCAGTCCTTGCTTCAGCACAGGAGGCTCAATCAGTCCCTGCTTCAGCACAGGTGGCTCGGTCAAAGAGCCACTATAGCACCGCTTCAGGACAGGTGGCTCAGTCACTGATTTAGCCACCTGTGCCAAAGCCGTAGACTGAGCCACCTGTGCTGAAGCAGGGGTATCCTGAAAGCCTGACCTGTTGGTGGCCCTTGAGGACCGGAGATGGCGACTGGTGGAGGGAGGGCCCTGCGTCATTAGCAGAAGCCCTAAGTCAGTGACAAGACGGACCCCGCGGAGGAGAAACAGCATGGCAGGGGGAATCCGAGAAAGGGAGGGAGGGTGTGAAGAGCGGAGAGAGGAAAATGGGGTTGGGAAGGAGGGAGGAGAGGATGGAAGAATAGAGAAGGCCGCAGAGAATGTAGTGTTCACACTGCTGCAGATCATAATCGCAGATACAATGAATCACTCACATTACTAAGTTATTTCTCTGTTATCACAAGCACATAGCCATAGGGAGCTGGCAGTGGGTCTGGAATTCCCACTTCAGAGGTCAGTGTTTAGGCAACAGGACTACTAGTACAGTCCTGTGGGAAAGGGTCCGGTTGAAACCTCTGAGGGGCTGATATTTTTTGGCTCATGATGTGTTTTGATAAGGCCAGGTAAGCGTGAGCTAGCAGCAGTGTCTCTGAACAATTCTAATTGTTATCTAAAGGGTAACCCAACCCCTGCAGTGTGGAATATAATCCATTAAACGCTCCGTGAGAATTACAGTCAGAGAAATACACGAAGGGGTTTTTGGTTGTGGTGTAGTGGATTTAAACCAATTATCCTTAACCCCTTGGTTTCCGCACCTTGTGACCTTGCAGCCTCCTTCAGCCGGAGGTTAACTAAACCATGCACTAGTATAAAACGGGGAGCGGACGCGGATACCAACAGAGAGAGGGAAAGGGAAAAGTAAGAGCTGCGAGGCTTACAATCTATTCAAAGGGCAGGAGAGAAACCTGCCGGAGCTGATAAGGCACAGTGTGTGCGCGCTGCAGTTTCCCCAGCACTGCTGCAGTCCATTCCCCTGTGCCTTGTAATAAGAGACTTCCACCTGCACTATGCAGCTCTTAGCAGCCGCACCGCTGCATAGCACCGTAATGCAGGTCTCTGCCACCCCCTGATTCACAGCCCAGGGCCATCGTTATACATCCCTGCTGATGCACAACCACAAGGACTTATAAAATGTACGTGTCATAATGCTCCAGGGTGGCACGTCTTCTGCGATCATGTGCCAGTTTAGGTGTTGCTGTTATATACAGAGACTTGATGGTATATGGTAGGTTTAAAAGGAGGAACACCACCCCCCTCCCCCCACCCCCCCATCACCAAATCTTCCACCCTGCAGAGGCTCTGGTGCAGACATGAACGCAAGATGTGCTATAGCGCTGCGATACTTCAGTGTTATTGCTCCAGTGACTTGCCTGTTTATAGATACCCCTTCTTGCCTCTCTTCACCTTGTCCTGACTTTCTGAAATACCACCTCCCTTGCCTCCTCCTTCACCAGTACTCTGGGCCATTGGCTATGCTTTGAGCCTTAAGCATAATCGTAATATAAGGTTGTTTCAAGTATGCCCAAATTCATGCTGGTTTGCAAACACGTACCACTTGCTATAACCATAGATAATACATGATTATTCTTCCTACCAGCCCACAGTGCAAGTCTGTGCTCTTATTCCCAGAAGTCTGGTGGAAATAGATGGAGGGGAGAGGGGAGGGGGGGACGGAGATGAATTAGGCCATGGCTTAGATGTGCACTTAAGTCTAGGTCATAAGTGACAGGACATGGAATTCAATCTCATCCCCTCCTTGCCTGTGTAACCTTTCCTCCTTTTGCTGACACAGTGCAAGCTTCTTACAAGGGGCAATTGGTGGATCCACAATTTGGCTGTTATATCAAGGGAAGTAATCATTGGGATTAATGTGCTTAGAAAATCACGCCTTGTGGGGTCTAACCATGTCTTAAACAGAGACAGAAGAGTTATGCTTCTGGGGGCTTCAGATTCGTAGTTTTATTCCAAGCTTGCCCGATTATTCGGAGAATGTAACACATCTGTTTCTTTTCCTGTAGAATAAACTTGTTGGAAATTGGCCACATAAAGATTGGAATATTAGGTGCCAGGATCATGCTTTGCTCCGTACTAATACTTTTATGAATGCACTTTTACCAGTGTCTAAAATATTGTATTTCTCCTCTGCTCCCCACCCCAAGCACGGCTCTGTCCCCCCCCAAGCACCTGTCCACCCAATAAGCACCGGTCCCACCCCAAAGCATCCTCTCCCATCCCATAGCAGCCTGTCCCACCCCAGCACCGTCTCACCCCCCCAAGCATCCTTCTGCTCAGCCACCCCAAGCATCCTTCCCATCCCAACACCTGTCCCGCACCTCTCCCACCCCAAGCACTCTCTGTCCCACCCCAATGCACAATGTCCACCGCACCTGCTCCCCCCATCATTCAACCACCAAGCTGTACCCAGTCACCTGTCCCACCCCTCACCTTTCAAACCCACATGTCCGCCTCCAAGCATCCCTGTCCCACCCCAACGTACCTGTCCCACCCCAAGAGCACCTGCCCATCCCAAGTTACCGTTCCCCCAAGCACCTGTTCCACAACCCCCAAGCAAACGGTCCCACCCCAAGCACCTGTCCACTACCCATAGCACCTTCACACACACCCATAGCCCTGTGCACCACCCCAAGACACCCTGTCCCCCCAAGCACCTTCCGCCACCATCCCCAAGCATCCTTTGTTCCCACACACGCTCCAAGCACCTGTCCCACCCCAAGCACCTGTCCACCCAACACCTGTCCACCTCCACCCTGTCCCACCCAAAGCACCTGTCCCCACCACCTAGCCCCTGTCCCACTCGCCCACAGACATCTGTCCCAACCCCAACATCTTCCCACCCAAGCACCTTGTTCCCACCCCGAGCTACCTGTCACATCCCCGAACGCACCGCCCTTCAAGCACCCTCTCCCACCCCAAGCACAGCTGTCCCCCTCACACCCCAAGCACTGTCCCCAACCAAGCACCTGTCCCACCCCAAGCACCTGTCCCACCCCAAGCACCTGTCCCACCCCAAGCACCTGTCCCCACTCCCCGCACTCACCACCCCAAGTCACCTCTCCCACCCCCAAAGTCCTGTCCACCCACTCACTTTGTCCGCCCCAGAGCACTCTTCCCACCCCATTAGCCTTCCACCCACCTGTCCAACCCCAACGCACATGTCCCCCCAACACCTCCCACCCACACTGTCACCCCAAGCACCTGTCCCACCCCAAGAACCTGTCCCATCCCAAGCACCTGTCCCACCCAGCACCTGTCCCACCCCAAGCACCTGTCCCACCCCGAATATCTGTGCGCCACCCTCATGCACCTGTCCCACCCCCAAAGCACCTGTCTCACACAACGTACCAACACCTGTCCCACCCCAAGCACCTGTCCTAACCCCAAGACCTGCCCCCCCAAGCACCTCGCCTCCCACCGCAGCCCTGTCCCACCCCAAGCACCTGTCCCACCCCACACACCTGTCCCACCTTCCAAGCACCTGTCCCACCCCAAGCACCTGTCCCACCCCAAGCACCTTGATCCCACACCTTCACCATTTCCCCACCCAAGCATCCTGTCCCACCCCAACGCACCTTGCCCCCCCAGAAGCACCTGTCCCATCCTCCAAGCTAGTTCCCAAGCCTCTGCCCACCCCAAAAGCTCCCACTCAGTCCCACTCCACCCCAAGCCCAGCACTGTCGGCCCACCCAAGCACATCTTCCCACCCCAAGCACGATATCCCACCCCAAGCAGCTCGTCCCACCTCCAGCACCTGTCCCAACCTCAGAAGCGCCTGTCCCACCCCAAGCACTGTCCACCCCAAGCAACTGTCCCACCCTCAAGCACACTTCCTCAACCTGTCCCACCCAAGCCCAATTGTCCAACCCCAAAAGCACCTTCCCACCCTTCAAGCACCCCTGTTCCAACCCCAAGCACCATGTTTCCAACCAAGCACCTGTCACCCACCCAAGCACCTGCTCCCACCCAATCACATTCCTTGCTTACCACACCACCAAGCACCTGTCCCACCTCCAAGCACCTCTCCCCCACCCCAAGCACATGTCACACCCCATGCACCTCTGTCTCCAGTCCACCAAGCACTGTCCCACACCAAGAATTCATGTTTTTCACCTACCCCCTAGAACGTCCCACTCCCACCGAACCTGTCCCACCCCAAGCATCATGTCTCACCCAAGCACCTTCCCACCCCAAGCACCTTTGTACCCTACCCAAGCACCTTTTTGTTCCCACCCCAATTGCAGATATAACGTTTTTGTCCTCACCCCATAGCACCTGTTCCATCCAAAGCAACTGTACCACTCCAAGCAATTCTGTTTTCCCACCCCATTACCGCACCTTGTCCACCCCAAGCTATCCTGTTTTCCACCCCTAAGTCATTTTCCTGTCCACACCACAGATCACCTGTTTTTTTCCACATCACAAGCCCTGTCCCACCTTCAAGCAACTGTCCCACCCCAAGCATTCCTGTCCCACCCCAAGCAAATTTTGTCCTCCACTCCACAAGAACCTGTCTCACCCAAGCTAAATGTCCCACACCCAAGAACCTTTCCCCACACCTAGCACCTCCTCCCAGTTCCCCAAGCACCTGGTCCCACCCACGACCTTGTTCCATACCCCAAGCACCTTTGTCCTTTCACATCAAGCACCTTGTTCCCACCCCAAGCACCGTCACACCCAATAAGCAACTGTTCCCACAACCAAGCCACATTTGTCCCAACCCAGCATTTCCATGTCCCACCCCAAGACCTGTACCTATCATAGCCCCTGGGTTCCCACATCCCAAGAACCTCGTCCCACCCCTTCAAGCACCTCTCCCACCACAGCACTGTACCAACCACCCCAAGGCACCTTGTCCCACCCCAAGCAAAGTCCTCTTTACCCCAAGCACTCCCCACCACATAGAACCTCTTCCACCCCAAGCACTCTCCCATCCCCCCAAGCCCTCTCCCACTCATAAGCCCCCCACACACCTCTCCCATCCAAGCCACCGCTCCCAATCCAAGTATAACTCTGTTCCCATCCCAAGCATCTGTCCCCAACCCATAGCTTACTGTTCCCTACACCCCACTAGAATCCTGTCCCCACTGGTGTAAGGTTAAAAACTATCTTTCTGCCATTGCCTTCCGAATTGAAAGGTTTAAACAGAATACGTTCTGTTGGCCGCTATTTTCAGGAGATATTTGTAAATAGCTTTAGACAAACTGTTCAAGTGAATTTGTGCAACAATGTTGTTTTAAAAACAAGAGTTAAAGAGGATAGGGTATTGCTTCTTATAATTATGTCAGCCATTGTAATATATCGGTCTCTGCTCATGACAGTTATTCATGTTTTTAAGATTACAGAAAAAAGGCATTTATGTGATAGGATACATGTAAATTAGACGTTTTTGTTTTTTTCTTACGTTTTCTTGTACCCTATTTGTATTAAGATGACAACGTTAGTGTTGTACTTTGCCTTTGTATATGGTTTAAGCTTGCTTTCTTGTGAAACCATTAAAATTTAGTGGAAGAAATCAGCCAAGGCACTTCTGCTGAATTCTTTACGCTTCCGACCCCCGAATGTCATACGATTGAAATAATCTCATATCTGTTGCCGTTTCAGAGCTCCCGGGAGAAGTTGGTTTGCTTTGACCAGATGAACTGATTGGAGCGATCTAACAGTTTTGGTTGACGAAGTGGAATTTCGAACAGGAAAAAGGGTGAGTAAAGATTCTTTTTATTTGTTTCTCACCTTTTCCTCTGCGAAACTACGCAACTAATTTATAATGGGAAAAGAACTAAGGTGGAGTCCTTATTGTTAATGAGTGGGTAGGTAAGTCCCTTTAATAAGGGTAAGTCACCCGATTTAGTAACAAAGGGTGAGAGCTCCCTATTGGTTTAGCGAGGGTAAGTCTTGATTTAGTAACAAAGGGTGAGTCCCTATGTTTAATCAAGTGTAAGTCCTGAAAGGTAAACAACGGACGTTTATGATTCAAATAGGATGGACAATTTAAGTTAAGTTAGTTATAAAATTGTTTAAAGTTAAGTAACATCAAGTATGTTTAAAGTTTAAAGTTAATAATTGTTATTATATTCTGTTTTGCGCAATTAAAGTGTTTAAGATTTATTTCTCTGTGGATTATAACTCATTTATTTGGGCACGAACATTGTTGTCATTTAATTGAACTTACACTAACCTGTTCAGCCCTCGGATAACCCCTCCCTGTACGTGTCTGGGCCAAATTCAGCGTCCTCATCTCTCGCCTGTCCTGTATGTAGTGTAATAAGCAGCGCAGTATTGCCCCCACCTGTTTTTTCCTACAGCATTTTACAGGCCTAGGAATGTGACGTTCAAAATCGTGATGACAGCGGTCTCTTTAGGATAAATATCGAACATGCAAACGCAAAAATTATGTGCAACATAACTGAGTATGAGTGTATATATTAAGTTTAAATTAATAACTTTTCCCGTTCTGTGATATGAAATGAATAAGTGGAAAACAAAGTATTAACAGGTATATGTTTTCTTTTTACCTCAGAAGTGTGTTTTATTTTTAATGTATGTTGAGTATGGTATAAAAAAAAAAAAAAAAAGTGATTTGATTGGTAATCCCTGGATGTGTGCTTTAAGAATTGGTGTGAATTGAATTCCTCTTGTGAAAAGTGTTATTTGGCAGTGATAATAAGAATACTATGATCAACATGACTATTCAGGACTGCCAAATGATCTAAAATAAGAATATAAGTAACTTGCTCATGATGAAATTTAAGTTTAAAAGTTTGTACATCCACCACTATATATAAAACTAATTTACACTGGCAGAGGAAAGTTTTGGGTATCTGTGGAAAAAAAGAATAAAGAAAGGATGAAGTATTTTTGTAAACAGTCCAGTCATGGAATAATAAGGATGGTTTATCGTACTGGCCAGGCGATTTATTCCTTAACCAGAATTATAAGTTCTTTTCCTATAAATATCCACAGATAAAATTCAGTGTGTGAACATATCTATATAGAAATAAAAGGGGAAGAATCTGACACGAAAAGCAAAATAGAGCATCAGGATTTTAAAAAATTAGTCTTTTAAAAACAAAAAGAAGTTAATATGATATGAGAAAAAAAAAGGGATATCGTATTAATTTATTCTGCAGGATCAAACTGTTTTGTTTCCTATTTATTAAAAAAGGTGAGAAAATATGTAGTTATTTGTAAAAATGGTTGAATGTGTGAAAAGAAGCGTTAAAATTCTGTTTGTTTTGTTATCTGCGCCTCTGTGCTCTATTTGGTGATAACCAGTAACCTAAACTATCTAAAAGTAATGTTAAAGCCTACAATTTTGTTTAACAACGATCCAGTTTAATTTTGAAATACCAGAAACATGGTCGGGCTGTGTCAAGAGCTGCATATTTCCAGCTGTCCAAATGTATGCAGTAACCAGTATGAAATTTTTATTGTTACAAGGTTTTGAGGAAGCCAGGCAGAGAGTTATTGAGCTGTTATATGGCTGAGAAAGGGAAACAGGTTGTAAATTGATTAATATAGCGTTCCAATAAAAGGGCCAGTAAACCAGATGAGCACTCAAACACCTGGTGGGGGGTAACGAAGTGGTTTAAAATTAAATATTTCAGTCCGTGTAAATAATGGGCGTTAATTAAAACAAATATTAAACGCTCAGACCCTTATAGTAGGAACAAATGTAATGTTCTGGATCACTGAGGAACTGCATAGGAATCAATAACTAGTGTCCTTGCAGTGGAACAGGGTGGATAACAGTAACCTAGTCCATGTACTCAGCACAGAAACCTCTAGTGCTGAGCCAATGTATAAGTATGCAGACCCTTGCTGAAATAGCAGTATGTAAGTCGAAGCAATTCGTTACAAGGTGAAAACGGCCCCTGTGTGACCAGGTCGCCAGATACTAATAATAATAATAGCATGTCTTCTATAGTGATGTAGTTGTTTACGCTAGCGATTTGCAGAGACATTTGTTGTGCAGGCACGGGTCCCCTGCCCAGGGAGATTACGGTTACGGTTTTTGGTTCCTGAGGGCCCACCGGGAGTTGAAGTAGTGGACTGGCCCAGGAAGTTCTAGGGGAGCGACAATGGGAGTTGAGTCGCGGCTTCCCCTGCTTCAGCTACGGCAGTGTTATTTAGTACCCGGTTGTCGTTACTCACTGAGCGTCCTTCTCATAAATAGAGGTTTCTTATGGAATTATTTTTTGGCAAAGGTGATTCAAATATTAATATTTTATCATTTTTAACCATCTTGTTCCTCATCAAATGTGTCCCACCTATAAATCTGGTTATAAGGTTTTATGCTACAGGTTGTTTTTCAGCAAATCAGATGCTATTTTGGGTTCTAAAGTTTCTGGAGAGACTTTAGGCAGATTATATTTCTATTCAGTCGGGTTCTTTTGAGATTTCTAATGAAAAGTTGTACCAAAGGTTTAGGTTAGTTTGTATAAATCAAGCATTACATTTAGTTATGCTTTAAATGCTGTTATCTTTATGTGATATTGTTCAATGTCATACAAGTGAACAAAAGGAGGGTGTTATTGCTGTTAATTGTGTTATTGCTGTTATTATGGTATGGTGCTCCCATGAAACATATGGCAAGGCTGAGAGTGTCAGCTATTGGCTCTTGGGTATAATATGTACCTTACTATGTTGCCTGATTTTCCTTTTATACCCCACAGGGATTAAACTAGGAACTGTGTTTGTATGTAGGGTTTAACTGTTGCTAAGCCCAGTGGTCTAGTTAATGCGTTATCTGTGTATTCAATTTGCCTCATGGGCCTGCAGATGTCTGTGCAAGCTTATAAGTGGATTGCTTGTATGGGTGGCCCCTATGGAAATAGCTGCACAGAATATGCTTATGAGGGCGAATAGCTGTTCTACTGGAACATGAGGGAAAAGGGAGGTCCTCCCCCCCGATATTTTGGCTGTATTGCCTGCCAGCAAAGTTGTATTCTTAGCGGTTATCTTAGAGAAAGAAGTTTAGAATCCCACATTGATAGTGCAAAATAGGGAGTGCAAGCTCTTGTGTCTACATGTTGGTTTGTTGTGTTCTGATTTGCCTGCATGCATTATGTTTGTCTGTGATTTAAACCCAGGTGGTGAATTGGCATGGTGATATTAACATGTAATAGCATGCCCAATGCCCCAGCTCATATCTGGTTGTGCCGTAAAGTGCAAAACTGGACCCTGTCTTTCTATGTCATATTCCCTTAGCGGAACTGTGAACTTTCTTGTGTGTCAGGTTTAGGAGGCTATTTGGGTGGAAATATACATATTTGGTTTGCGGGTTTGTGGAAGCCAAAGGATGGGGGTTCACTTATATTTCCCCAGCATAGCAGGCATGATTTGACGGAATCGCGTCGTGAATTTACAACAGGGCCTCCCGTGGCCCCCAGGACTCCGGATTTCGAGTCCAAATATCCCCAAGTTATTTCCTAATAACTATAAGTGTCCACAAAGGATATTCTTGTTTCTTGTTTAGGAAGTTTTTAAAGGTCTGATAAGATTGAACCACGTTTCTTTTTCTGCCTGTTTGCCTTTACGTGTAATTGATCCCTTAAATATAAAGGTTGTATTTGTGCCTGGCCTAATGGACAATTAGATATAATTTTTCTCTCATTTGGGAAGACATTATGGGTCACCCTAGGTACATTGTATTGGATTTAAGGGTGTATGATTTATTGCTCTAACAGGAGATTTTAATCAGCATCTTATTGGTTTTGGCAACTAATTGCAATTGTCCTGAGTGTCTCATGTCCTAGGTGCAGTCCTTCCAATTAGATGAAGATAAGGTGAACGCAAAAGCGCTTGTCATCTAAAGTGGAGAGGCACATTCCATGCTTCTACCCAGTCAGAGTATTTTTCTGATCCATGGTACACAAGTGCACCCACAGTCGCTTCAAAATTAAACATCTCAACAAAGGAGGATGGCCTAAAGACCCAGCCGTTCAGTGTGTTTTGGTTTCATAAGAAAACCCGGCACTAACAAAAAAAAACGCGAATTTGAGTAAGTTTAATAAGAAGAAGAACATCGGACCTCAAAATATGAACTTTGAACTTTTTAAAACCTTTCTTTTTACAGGTTTTATATTTTAAATTACAGTTATTCTATTAGGTTTATAACGGGAAGTGGTTGTCCACATGAAGATGATAGGGTAGTAACAAGAATATTTGTATATAATGGAAAATCCTGGTAAAACAAAGCCCACATCTAGTGCCAAAATATACCAATGTACTAACATACCCAATAAATTGCACCCGGAACACGAGAGTATATTTAACCCCTTGGAAAAAGACAAGATGCTATAAAGATATTTTGTAGAATATAAGATATATAAGAATTGTTATGAGGGGAGTAGAAATACAAGTTTACCCTAGGGGAAATATTGACTATGTGATAGAAGGATAGCTAAATATTATCCTGCAACTAGACCAGGTTATGTTATTTGGGAAAGGGGTTCCAGGTTGAAGGTAGAGCTGATGGGTTGGGATTTGTTGGGCTTGGTGGTTAGATTATTTCGCTGGGGAGCCGAAAGTAGTGGATGTTTTTGTATGTGTAGTTTCATGTCCTACTAATAATCTCGTGTATGACAGCAAAACTTTGGTCCTGGAAGTGACGTTGAAACCCCCCCCACGATGCTATGTCTCTTTTTTTGGTGAATGAAGATGTCGAAGAGTTCCCAGAAGACGAGGACGGGAAAAAAGAAAAGGAAATCAATGGGCCAATTACAATGACAGAAAAGGAATCAAAGTTATGTACTAGGGGACTATTTTTTGGTCCGGCAGCAGGAATATGATATGGTTAATGTTCTTGAAAAAGGCGTTCTCTAAGGATAAGAGGGGGGGCTGAGCTGAGAGATTGGATATGATGAAGGTTGGGGAGGTCACCAAGGGCGGTGTCAACGAAAAGGAAAGGATCACAAGCTCAACCATTTGTCTATGCAGCCATTTTGTCTGTTCGAGATTCTGAGTAAAAGTAGTATGTAAGATGTATGTTGTTGGGCAGTCGCTCCTAGGAAATATTAACCACACCAAACCCCACTTATGATCAGAAATAGAAAATTTTTAATAAGCTCATCATACCTAAGCAAAGAATAACGAAATTGAAAGGCATTAATTATTAAAAATAGCCCAGTTAAGAGAGTAGTGGGAGGTCTGAATCCCTTTTAGGAATGTATGATTTATATGCAAAAGGGGCTTTTTCAGTAGTCACTATAAATGCGGTTTTTTAACGATACAAAAGACCGCTATTTTTAAGGCTCAGCAATAGATTAAGAAGAGTAGTTTTGTAAAATGTATGGGCATGGGTTTCTGATGGGCAAGCACAAGGAGGGGTTTGTAAATAGTGGGTAAAGAAATGCCGCCGTCTTATAGTGACACCCAAGTCAAAAAGAGACACCATGATATGGATACCTAGCAGAAATTTAATCTAGAATGAGAGAGCAAACAACAGATTTTGATTTTACATTTGGCCTTGGAAAAATGGCTGTGTATTAGGGAATAAATTCTTTACGGAATTAGGATTCATCGCCAGGTTTATTAATTGTGGTGTTTATGATAATCTAGATGGCTCCAAAAGTGTAATCAGCTCTATATTTTGCAAAGAAGATGTTTATGCTTTCTAGCTAGACCATGAGTATATGCCTCCCACAATTGAGCAGCGAGAAGAAATACCAATCGTCTTGGTGATAGTCACCCACCATATGTTTCATCTAGGATATCAACCCGACGGATACCTAAAGAGATAGGTTTTTCTCAGGCACATGGTCTCTTGGAGGTTATTCCTTGGAGTTTTCCTCTCCTGAGTGGTTTGCAGAGAATAAATGGGATTGGGTCAATTGATTTGTTCTTCAGAACAAAGGAGGGAATTGTAAGGTTAAAAATGTCTTCTGCCAGCATTCGAAGTGTAAGGTTAAACGAATACGCTGGCCCTTGCTATTTTCACGGGAGGCTATTGTAAATAGCTTAGACCAACTGTTCAGTGCCTGTCAAAATTGTTGTTAAACAAGACACAGAGGATAGGGCTGCATTATAAGTCCAACCATTGTATATGTCTCTTGCTCAAGCAGTAAATGTTTTAGCTCTACGAACAGGCATTTGTGAAGGATACATGTAAATTTAGACGTGTACCCATATTGTGTAACAGATGACAACTGTATTTTATGTCCCCCCTGCCTTGTGTATATAAGCATGGCTTGTGACCATTAAAATTTAGTTGTAAGAACTCAGCCAAGGCGCCTCTCTGGAATTCTAAAGCACGAGCTCGTATGTTTTTCATAATATTTGAAATAATCTCAATCTGTTTGCGTTTCAGTGCTCCGGGAGAAGTTTTGGTTTTGCTTGCCCCTAGAGACCTGTACTGTAGAGACTAACAACACCCAAAGAACCTCTCCCCCCCCAAGCACCTCTTCCACCCCAAAGCACTGTCCCACCCAAGCAACGTCCCCACCCCAAGCCACCTGTACCAACCCCCACGCAACCTGTCCCACCCAAGCACCTTGTCCCACCCCAGCAACCTTGTCCATCCCAAAGCACATGTCACATACCCAAGCACCTGTCCACCCAAGCCACTGTCCCACCCCAAGCACCTGTCCACCTCCCAAGCAACTGTCACACCCCAAGCACCTGTCCAAACCAAGCAACCTGTCCCACACAAGCACATTCCCCCCCAAGCACTTTCTATTCTCCCTTATTCATCTTCATTTTCTACTTCATGGCTGAGCTAAAGAATCATCTTGGAGTACAAATGTTTGCTACGTGCAGGCGATGCCCGTGTGCCTGTGTAGTGCCCGTGTGTGTAGTGCCCGTGTGCCCGTGTAGTGCAGGCGGTGCCCGTGTGCCTGTGTAGTGCCTGTGTGTGTAGTGCAGGCGGTGCCCGTGTGCCCGTGTAGTACAGGGGGGGGGGCGGTGCCCGTGTGGTGCCTGTGTAGTGCATGCAGTGCCTCTGTAAGTGTGCTCAGTGCGTGTGCCTGTGTAGTACAGGCGGTGCCTATGTAGTGTGCTCAGTGCGTGTGGGTGTGCATGTGTAGTACAGGCGGTTGCCTCTGTAGGTGTGCTCAGTGCTGTGTGCCGGTGTAGTACAGGTGTTGCTATTGTAGGGGTGCTCTCAGTGCTGGTGCTGTTGTTAGTACAGGAAGGTACTATGTAGGTAGTGCTCAGTGCTGTGTGTGCTGTGTAGTACAGGCGGTTGCCTATGTAGTGGCTCAGTGTAGTGTGCCTGATGTAGTGCAGGATGTGCCTCTGTAGGTGTGCTCAGTGCTGTGTGCCTGTGTAGTGCAGGCTGTGCCTCTGTAGGTGTGCTCAGTGCTGTGTGCCTGTGTAGTACAGGTGGTGCCTCTGTAGGTGTGCTCAGTGCTGTGTGCCTGTGTAGTGCAGGCTGTGCCTCTGTAGGTGTGCTCAGTGCTGTGTGCCCGTGTAGTGCAGGCTGTGCCTCTGTAGGTGTGCTCAGTGCTGTGTCACTTCAGTCTCACTGTTCATGTGATAGATCAGCAGAACAAGTTGAATTTCTCTGCATTCCTTGAAATATGGTGGAAATGGAGGGACATAGGGATATGAAATCCTATCAGTAGGAAAGCTGTATATTAAGGAATTATCGCCTTCATTCTGCAGCGACTTGCACTGTACAAATTATAGACAATGTGATTAAAGCAAAATAAATGTCACACTTTGTCAGGTTAATTGGGCAATGAAGCCAAAATAATCCTTTGTTTCATGCAGACTGTGATACTGTATGCTGTATACTGACAGTGCATCTGCAGAATAGATGTGGGAGATGTTAAAACCTTGTATACACATGACATGTGCGGAGAGCTCGCATGTTGGAGCATTAAGAGATTTCACACCCTGCAGAACACATACTGTTATTAAAACCGTGCACTGCAAAATAAGTGTGCGCCTCTGGTGCCCCCATTCTGCGTCCGTCCTATGAGGGGGGAGAGAGAAACTGGTGTGGTGGGGAGAGAGAGAGACTGGTGGGGGGGGGAGACTGGTTGGAGAGGAGGGCAGAGAGAGCCTTGTGGGGGGAGGAGAGAGACTGGTGGGGAAGGAGGGGAGAGAGACTGGTGTGGGGGGGGGGAGGGTGAGAGATACTGGGGGGGAACAGGGAGGAGAGAGACTGGTGGGGAGGAGGAGGAGAGAGACTGGTGGGGGGAGAGAGAGACTGGTGGGAGAGGAGGGGGGAGAGACTGGCGGGGGGAGGAGGGGGGGTCAGAGACTGATGGGGGGAGACAGACTAGGGAGGAGGGGAGGGAGAGATTGGTGAGGGTAGGAGGGGGCTGAGAGACTGATGGGGGGGGGGAAGAGCGGGGAGAGAGACTGGTTGGGGAGGAGGGGAGAGAGACTGGTGGGGGAGGGAGAGACTGGTGGGGGAGGGAGAGACTGGTGGGGAAGGAGTAGGAGAGAAACTGGTGGGGGAAAGAGTAGGAGAGAGACTGGTGGGGG
>WSYH01013264.1:0-17355 GCA_036426205.1 Ascaphus truei
CCCCCCGTGTGTCATCAATCACATGGTGGGGATCAATGTCCCCAGCATCTGATGGAGGAGACATGGGGATCTGAACATCCTTAGAAGAAAAGAATTTTTTCAAGGAAAGTTTTCTAATAAATCTCTGGAGATCTATAATAGTATTAAACAGATCAAAGTCATTCATAATGGCAAAATTGAGGCCCTTGTTCAGGATCGCCAGTTCTTCATCCGGGATCGGAATGCCTGAAATATTCAAAACATTGTTAGTATTTATTATGGATCGATCTTTCGTTTCTTTAATGCCACGTCTTTTTGGCGAGCGCCTAGTCCTTTTGTATAGTTTTTTGAGGACTTATTACTTCGTAGTTCATAGGAAGTAGACGCTTCTCCTCTTTGACTTGATTCATAATCCGTGCTGTCCCGGCCTCTGTCCGTGTCCTCGTCAGTTGAGAATGACACTATTTGTTGACGGGTCTCTACGTCCGAGATGTCAGAGACACTGGATGTTTCAGATGCTTTCTTAAGGATAGATCTCTTTGGTGTTGATTTCTTTGGATGTTCCTTTTGTGATTTAGGATTTCTATATGTAGGGTTTTGGCGAGTAGGTGTCCTAGGTGGTGGTACTCTTTGCCACATGTACACCTGGTTCCGTTCGTAATCGACTCTATCTCGGTCGAACTTTTCTTGTTTTTTGACCATAATCTCTTTCTCAGCCTTTTCTATGTTGTTAGACAACCTTTTATCCATGGTCTCAAAGTCTTTCATTTCCTTGAATTGATTGAGTTTCTGCTGTATATTTTTAATATCTTTCTTCACATTAATTCGTTCTTGTACCTTTGTCTTTATTATTAGGTCCATCAATTTAAGAGAACATTCATTGAGAATACTCGTCCACTCCAATTCGAAATCTTTGGAGGGGAAGCCAAAGGAGGGCGCTTTCTTAACGCGAAGTCCCCTTGGTATTCGTTTGGTAATGAGATAATTGTCAAGCGTGGTGATGTCCCACCACAACCGAATATTGGTGAGAAGGATCCTTTCCAGTTTATTAAAATAGAACCCAAGATCAGCCGTATCTTCACAAACATCATGTACAGTATTGTCAAATAAATACGCTGCTCTGCGTTTTCTAGTGGTATTGTCTGCACATTTCTGAACATATGTACTGTTCATCATATCCACTGTGTCTGAGTCCTGTGCATCCTCATCCATTTTGTGGAAATAGAGTGCCTCCCCCCTGGCAACCAATATTAAAAAATAGGTTGAAACCGTGATTTAGTGATCACAATGTGATGTGTGTTGATCCCAGTGATATAGTTCATATAACATGAATGTCTCCCTTAAGCGTGCAACTGTTTTGTATATATCACAGTAAAAGGTAAAGGAAAGGTTCCTTAAAAACAGTGCTTCAGCAAAATGGGGTACAATGGCAATGGTTGCTCAAAAATGTAGATGAACAGGTTAGGACAAGGTTAATTAAGTAATACAGAGTATTGGACCCAGTGCATCATAAAGCAGGGAGTGATATTAAAGATTAATCTGTCTTTGGTGAGGACACATTTATAATGCTAGAAAAGCACCTCACCAGACAAAAAATCTCTCTTACCTGCGGCACTGTTACTGGTCAGCAACTCCCCTGAATCCATGAGTGGGGAGAATCAAACTCTTTTGGAAACCTTGATCCATCTTGTGCGTGCATCACGCTGAGTAGGTAAGTATATAGAAAATTATCCAAGGATAGCAGCGGAGCACAGCTGAAGGACGGCTGCACATTTCTGAACATATGTACTGTTCATCATGTCCACTGTGTCTAAGTCCTGTGCATCCTCATCCATTTTGTGGAAATAAAGTGCCTCCCCCCTGACAACCAATATTAAAAAATAGGTTGAAACCGTGATTTAGTGATCACAATGTGATGTGTGTTGATCCCAGTGATATAGTTCATATAACATGAATGTCTCCTTTAAGCGTGCAACTGTTTTGTATATATCACAGTAAAAGGTAAAGGAAAGGTTCCTTAGAAACAGTGCTTCAGCAAAATGGGGTACAATGGCAATGGTTGCTCAAAAATGTAGATGAACAGGTTAGGACAAGGTTAATTAAGTAATACAGAGTATTGGACCCAGTGCATCATAAAGCAGGGAGTGATATAAAAGATTAATCTGTCTTTGGTGAGGACACATTTGTAATGCTAGAAAAGCACCTCACCAGACTGGAAAAAATCTCTCTTACCTGCGGCACTGTTACTGGTCAGCAACTCCCCTGAATCCATGAGTGGGGAGAATCAAACTCTTTTGGAAACCTTGATCCATTTTTTTGTGCGTGCATCACGCTGAGTAGGTAAGTATATAGAAAATTATCCAAGGATAGCAGCGGAGCACAGCTGAAGGACGGGGTCAACACCAGCAATGAAAGGGTTAAATTCTTCTTTATTGTAACATGGTGCAGTGGGGGAGACAGCAACAACAAATCATTTCATAAGGGCAAATTTAGGCCCTGGTTCAGGATCGCCAGTTTTCTTCATCGCGGATCGGAAAAAACATGCCTGAAATATTCAAAACATTGTTGTAGTTATTATGGATCGATCTTCGGTCTTTAATCGCCACGTCTTTGGTCGAGCGCCTAATCCTTTGTGTATAGGTTTTTTTATGCCTTATTACTTCGTAGTTCATAGGAAGTAGACTCGTCTTCCTCTTTGACTTATTCATATCCCGTGCTTCGTCCCCGGCTCTGTCCGTGTCCCGGCAGTTGATAAGACATCTATTTTGTTGCGGGTCTCTAACTCCGAGATTCAGAGACAACTGGTGTTTCAATGCTTTCTCGGATCGATCTCTTTAGGTGTTTGATTTCTTTGGATGTTCCTTTGTGTGATTAGGATTTTAATATGTAGGTTTTTGCGATAGGTTTCCCTATGTGGTGGTACCTTTGCCAATGTACAACCTTTTCCGTTTCGTAATCTACTCTAATCACTGCTTTCAACTTTTTCCTGTTTTTGACTATATCTTCTTTCTCAGCCTTTTCTATGTGGTTGACAACCTTTATCCATGGTCTCGAAACGTCTTTCATTTCGTGAATTTTATTGATTTCTGCTGTACTATATTTTTAATATCTTTCTTCACATTCATTCGTTCTGTATTCTGTTACCTTGTCTTTTATTATTTAAGGTCCATCCATTAATAGAACATTCATTGAGTACTCTTCCACTCCAATTCGAAATCTTTGGAGGGGAATCCAAAGAGGGCGCTTTCTTAACGCAAGTCCCCCCTTGGTATGCGTTTGGTAATGGTATAATTGTTCAGCGTGGTGATGTCCCCACCACAACCAATATTGGTGAGCAAGGATCCTTTCCAGTTTATAAAATAGAACCCAGATCAGCCGTATCTTCACAAACATCATGTACACGTATTGTCAAATAAATACGCTTCTTCTGCGGTTTTCTATGGGTATTGTCTGCACATTTCTAGAACATATGTACTGTTCACATATCCACTCACCACTGTGTCTGAGTCCGTGCATCCTCATCCATTTTGTGCAATAGAGTGCCTCCCCCTGGCAACCAATATTAAAAATAGTTGACACCGTGATTTAGTGATCCAATGTGATGTGTTTGACCCCCAGTGATTATTCATATAACATGAATGTCTCCCTTAAGCGTGCAACTGTTTTGTATATATCACAGTAAAAGGTAAAGTGAAAGGATTCCTTAAAAATGCTTCGAGGTTCCGCAAAATAGGTGTACAATGGCAATGGATTCGCTCAAAATGGTAGAGTGAACAGTTTAGGACAAGGTTAATTAAGTAATACAGTGAGTATTGGACCGCAAGTCAGGCATGAGAGCAGTGAGTGGGTATGGTAAAGTTTAAGGGCTGTCTGGTTGAAGGC
The DNA here is from genome assembly GCA_036426205.1 of Ascaphus truei. Lineage (NCBI taxonomy): Eukaryota > Metazoa > Chordata > Amphibia > Anura > Ascaphidae > Ascaphus > Ascaphus truei. The sequence continues at coordinate 3,862 of WSYH01013264.1, forward strand.
ATCATTTTAGTAATCGTAAGAACGACACCTACCAACAAAAAATCTCCTCTTAACCGTCGTTGCACTGTCGGACTGGTCTAGCCTTCAACGCCCCCCCCTGAATCCATGAGTGGGGAATCAAACTACTTTTGGAACCTTGACCTCCTTGTTGCGTGCACACTTCCCATGACGTACGTGTTGATACCGTAATATATGAAAATTATCCAAGGTAGCAGCCGAGCACATGCTGAATGGACGGACCTCCACTACCAGCCAATCGAAAGGGTTATAATTCTTTTGTATTCGAATGGTAGTTGCAAGTGGGGGGACAGGAACCACTCTACTCTAACGCGGTTCAGGCTAGCTGACCCTCTTTTTCAAAAGGGGTGTAATAGTTAACAAATAACTCTGTCTCCCCTACTCAGCGTGTTTTTGTAGGTAATCGGGAACCCACTCCCACGTTTTCCCAGAGATTGCCGTGGCGGTTTCGCGCAATGCTATGTGACTCTCTTGTTGGTCAGAATAGACCTTCCAACGTGGGAGCCTGGATTCACGAGGAGGCGTCTCTGGTAGCTCATATCTAAGCAGCGCTTCTGTTTGGTGGCAGAAGTTAATCTCCAACAGATTGATTTAGAGACCGCCACGTATTGGTTGTACCGGGTTACCCGTTTTCAGTCACCCGGATGGAGAACATACAAAGGGTAAACAACCATACATTGTGAATGCCACATATCCAATCAAACAAATCAATGACAACGCAATCAATTCCTCTCATGGATAGATATCACGGTATTGGATAGCCTAAGGTATTATATTAGGTATACCAGTGTATGGTGTACAGATAAGTAATATTCCTTCTACCCTGAAGCCATTATTATAATCACATAACGGCAAAGAATTGTCATGAGCTATTTATTGATTGAACAGTAATGTTTTCCTATTGTGTTGTGCCGCAAATCAATAAATGCCTGACTCCATAGAGAATGAGTACAGCCAACTGGCCAAGAGATAAGGCGACTCGAAGCAAGAAGATGTGAGAATAATAATGAATTGAGCACTCGGGGGAGGCAGGGATAAGGGGGTTTGGGGAAGGTTGGGTGGGGGGGGGGAAGATCAAGGGAGGGGGAGTGAGGGGGGGGTTGGGAAGGAGGGGTGGGCGTGGAAAAACCAAGTGAAAAGAAGAGATAAAGATATACTGTGGTAAAGAAAACACAAATCATTATAATAAATCATAATTAATCTGTAGAGACATGAACATAAATAACTCAAGTAAGAAAATGTTTTAATTTCCCGTCCTGGTTCAATTGCCCTTGTGCCATTGTCACCACGAGGGCATAACTCCAGAACTATCTCTACATTAAGTCAGAGCTTCTCGATTTTGCCTCCCCTGACATGACTCTGAATGTGTTCAAGATGCACCTACGTATGTGAAAGATCTTAATGTTCCCAGAGGGCCAGTGATTAAGTGGCGCTGCGACCGGGTATCTGTCATCACGTTTCTTCTTGATGCTCCTATATTTCATTAGGGGTCATCGGACTGTTAGCGTCTTATTGTGCGCGCCTACTAATTACTCCACCACGGGACAGTTAAGAGATATATCAAAAGTGCTGTTACATTGTAAGAAATTTCTCAATGCGATAACCTGATTAGGTATAATGTTCCTTAATAGATTTAAGTTCCTTTGGCAGTATCTAACATGTGTTACAGTTTCCCACACCTAAAGATCCCTTTGGTGTTGTGGGGTGGGTTTCTTAGTAAGAGCATAGACAACTTAGTATAAATATTCCCTAATGGGTCTTGGCCTTTTAAGACTATTTTGGGGTTAGATTTAACTAACCTCCTACAAATCTCTATCCAATTTAATGAATAGAGACCATGTTTTTGTAAGATGCACGCTAATCTGTTCTGCGCCTGCTTAGAATAGGTTGGTATTATGAAGTGGTACCTAGGGGTTTATCTCTCTAATTTTAATTTCTCCTCTTTCTTTCTAGTAATTTGTGCTGTTTCTGTTTAGGTAGCTCTGCTCTACATTTTGATGCTTTCATCAAACGCCCTCTAGTTCTTCTCTCCATAACCCCCACTTCAGAATCTTTGTCTGAGTTCTCTAGCCTGAAGGAAGAAGATTGTTCCGTAGAGCCATTCCTCCTTAGCTCTGAGTGAACTTGGTCCCTTTGGAATACCCCGATTAGGTGATCTGGGTGAGCACTGTGTTGTAACTGACGCAGTCGGTTTTCGTGAGTTCGTTTTTCTAAGATACATTTGTTTTATACCCAGTCCAATATGTCTCTGTATAGAGTGTAATCAAGATAGTCGATCTTAGTTTCATTGATAAGTTAGTGAGAAGAAAATTTCAATTAATTAATAGTTGCTTCCAGATATTCAAAAAGGTGTAGTAGTGTCAAATATCACCGTTCCCATTAAATATCAAATCACTATAAATCTACGGTAAAACTAATGTTTGTGCCCTGAGGATTCTTATCACACCAAAAATGTAGTGTTCTCCCAAAAACCCGATGAATAAGTTCGCATATGAAGGTTGCAAATGATGTGTCCCATTGCCTGTGCCTTGTGACTGTAAATAATATTGTTTTTGTCAAATAATACATATCTATTTTGTACAAAAACATAAGTGCTCAGTAAAAAAGTGCTCTGTGCTAGGTTAAGGTTAGAGTGATTCAGAAAGTGACTTATAGCTGTAGTCCCAGGTGTTTCAATTATTGTGTAACAGTGAGGTCACAATCGCAATGTACCCATATGAAAGTATTAGACATTTTATGTTATTTGAATATCTAGAAGCAAATCTGAAGAATCCCTAATATAGAGAGGGAGTTTCTTTTACAAAAGTCTGCAAAAAATAAATCACGTACCTAGATAGGACCAATCCCCCCAAGATCCACTACTAAGATAATAGTTCTGCTCCAGGAGGCTAACCAAAGAGTTTATCATGGATCTTTGGAGATGGTGAAAAATAGGCACGTTGGGAAAAGGTTATTACAAATAAGCGACTTCTTGTTTGGTGAGAACACCCGCACACGCGGCCCATCCAACAGGTCACGAATTTTCCACTCCAGAAAGGCTTGTGGGGATCTTTATCATTTGCAATATGATTTTCACATCACTAAGCTGTTCTAAGCTTTCCCCTAAATGTACCTCTGATGCATCACAACCACTGCACCCCCTTTATGTACTCACTTTTTTCAATACCTATATTTATCTTTGTTTTGAGTGTGGAGAGATTAGATGTTCCTCGTTTGTCATGTTATATAAAGGGGTGTGGGAAATTAGTACCCTTGCCATAAGTTTGTAGGCCTTCTCAACCAGTTGGGTCTCTCAAATGTCTCCTAAATGAGGGCCAGTTTGTAAGTTCGGGCAGACGATTGACTTATTCTAAACGGAAGTGTGGTCGTAGCTCCCCTGCAAGGAATCATTTGTTCCTCCTTTCTATACAGTCTGAATTTCTCTTCTTCACTAATAAGATCAGTGAGGTCTTGTATCGCGCACAAACTCTTTGAAAAATAGTCTTTCCCCCCGTTTGTCCATATCAATTCCAGGGTGGGGATCAATTCCCCACATCTGATGGAGGGACATGGGGATCTGAACATCCCTGAGAAGAAAAAATTTTTCAAGTAAGTTTTCTAATAATCTCTGGAGATCTATAATAGTTTAAACAGGATTTCAAAGTCTTCATAATGGCAAAATTGAGGGGCCCTTGTTCCAGGATCGCCAGTTCTTCATCCGGGACGGAATGCCTGAAATACCAACATTGTTGTATTTATATGGATCGATCTTTCGTTCTTTAAGCCCGTCTTTTTTGCGACGCCTATTCCTTTTGTATAGTGTTTTTTGAGGACTTATTTACTTCGTATTCATAGGAATTCGACGCTCTTCCGTTCTTTGACTTGATTCTAATCCGTGCTGTCCCGTCCTCTGTCCTGTCCTCGTCCGTTGCGAATGACACTATTTGTTGACGGGTCTCTTACGCCGGATGTCCAGTACACTGGATGTTTCAGATGGCTTCTTAAGGATATATCTCTTTGTGTTGATTTCTTTGATTTTCCTTTTGTGATTTAGATTTCTATAATTTAATGGTTTTTGGAGCTAGTAGTGTCGCGAGGGGGTGGGTACTCTTTGCACATGTACACCTTGGTTCCGTTCGAATCGACTCATTCTCGTCGAACTTTTCTTGTTTTTTGACCATAATCCTCTTTCTCAGCCTTTTCTATGTTTTTAGACCAACCTTTATCCATGGTCTCAAAGTCTTTCATTTCCTTGATTGATTGCTTTTCTGCTGTATATATTTTTAATATCTTTCTTCACATTATTCGTTCTTGTACCTTTGTCCTTTATTATTAGGTTCCATCATTTAAGAGAACATTCATTGGAGAATACTCGTCCACTCCAATTCGAATCTTGGAGGGACGCCAAAGGAGGGCGGCTTCTTACAAGCGAAGTCCCTTGGTATTCGTTGGTAATGAGATAATTGTCCAGCGTGGTGATTCCCACCACAAACCGACTATTGGTGAGAAGAATCCTTTCCAGTTTATATTAAAATAGAACCCAAAGATCAGCCGTATCCTTCACAAAACATCATGTACAGTATTGTCAAATAACTACGCTGCTCTGCGTTTTCTAGTGGTATTGTCTGCACATTCTGAACATATGTTACTGTTTCACATATCCCTGTGTCTGAGTCCTGTGCATCCTCATGCCTTTTGTGGAAATAGAGTGCCTCCCCCTGGCACCATATTAACAAATAGTTGAAACCGTGATTTAGTGATCACCACGTATGTGGGGTTGATGCCCATTATATAGTTTCATATAACATGAATGTCTCCCGTAAAGCGTGCAACTGTTTTTTATATATCAAGTAAAGGTAACGGAAATGTTCCTTAAAACCGTGTCTTCAGCACATGGGGTACAATGGCAATGGTTGCTCAAACACTGTAGATGAACAGTTAGGACCAGGTATAATTAAGTAATACAGAGTATTGGACCCAGGCCTCCATAAAGCAGGGAGTGATTATTAAAGATTAATCTGTCCTTGGGTGAGACACATTTATTGCAGAAAAGCACCTCAACCAGACAAAAATCTCTCTTACTCTGCGGCACTGTTACTGTCATCAACTCCCCTGATCCATGAGTGGGGAGAATCAAACTCTTTTGGAACCCTTGATCCATCCCCCCCTTGTGCGTAGTCTCAACGCTGAGTAGGTACTTAGATAGAAACTTATCCAAGATAGCAGCGGCGCACAGCGAAGGACGGGATCACCCCATCACTGAAGGGTTAACATTCTTCTTTATTGTAACATGGTTCATGGGGGAGACAGCACAACTCTAACACGCGTTTCGGCTATGCAGCCCTTTTCAAAGAGTTAAATCGCGTCTCCACTACTCGCAGTTTTGAAGGAAACCCCGCCCACGTTTCCCAGAGATGGCCGTTCGGTTTTCGCGCGAATTCTATTAGCTCTCTGGTTGGTCAAGACATAGACCTCCAACTGGGATCTGGATCACGGAGAGCGTATCGGTTAGCTTGCAGATCACCAGCTAGCCTGTTTCTTTTGGGTCGAGTTAGTCCCATCAGATTACGAGCTTTTGAAGACGCATCTTTGGTGGTAAGGCAGGTTACCCTTCAGGCCCGCGGGAGTGGGGCAAGGAAAATAACAAAGGTTGTTTAAACATACAATTGTGAATGACAACACAAATAAAAAACAAAATCAATGGACAACGCGGAATCAATTCCTCATATGGATAGATTCAGTGTCTGGAATAGCCTACCGTATTTATTGTTTATACGTGTATGGTTTATACTCAGAAGTTGACATAATTCCTGCTACCCTTAATTTTTTATAATCATATACAGTGGCATAAGAATTGTCATCGGAGATATTAGGACTTGAACCGTTATTGTCCATTATTTTTGTGGCAGACCATAATGCCGGAATCCATAGAGAGAGCGATGAGTACACAAATGCAAAGAGACGGCGACCAGAAGAAGATAGATGGAGAGAGAGATAGTAAATGCATGAGCCGGGAGGAGGGGGTACTAAGGGGGTTTGGGGGAAATGGTGGGGGGGGGGAAGATAAGGGAGGGGGAGGGGGGGGGGTTGGGAGGGGGGGGGGGGGGCTGGAAAACAAGTGAAAAAAAAAAGGAGAAATAAAGATATACTGTGGATAAGAGAAAACAATCATTAATACTATTATATAATATAATCTTGTATGAGACTGTGAACATAAATAAATCAAGTAAGAAAATGTTTTTAATCCCAGTCCTGGTTCATCCCCTGGGTGCCATTGCTTCCAAGGGCATAACCAGAAACATCTCTCTGATTAAGCAGAAGATTCTCTGATGCCTCCCTGAACATGACTATCGAATGGGTTCAAGAGCAACTATATTGAAAAGATCTTAATGTTCCCAGAGGGCAGTGTATTATAAAGTGGCGTGCGCCGGGTATCGTCATCAGTTTACTTGAGCTCTGATATGTTCATTAATGCGGGATTGTTAGCGGTTCTTATTTGCGGCCTACATATTACTCTCCCACAGGACGTTAAGTAGATTATCACACACAAGTTGCGATTACATGTAAGAAATTTCTCATGCGCTAAAACCGATAGTTAGTATATGTCGTAATAGATTTAAGTTCCTGGCTATATACATTTGTTACGTTCCCCTCACCTCAAGAATCCCCTTGGTGTTGTGGGGGTGGGTTTCGTAGTAGAGAGAACAGACTAGGTGGATAATGATTCACATGTTCTTTGGCCCTTTTTAAAGAACTATTTTGGGTTTAGATTAACAAACTCTCTCAGATCTCATCAATTTAAGGATGAGACCAATGTTTTTGTAAGATGCACTATCTGTCTGCATGCTCTTAGAATAGGTTGTATGAAGAGTGGTACCCTGAGGGTGTATCGCTCTTAATTTAATTTCTCCTCTTTTCTTTCTTAGTATTTTTGCTGTTGCTGTTTGAGGAGTCTGCTCTATCCATTTTGGGGTGCGTTCTCAACGCAACCCTAGTTTTCTCTCCATAACCCCCGCTCAGAAAATCGTTGTCTGAGTTCCTCAGCGAAGGAGGAAGGATGTTCCGTAGAGCAAATCCTCATTAGTCTGAGAACTGTCCCTTTGAATACCCCGAATTAGTGTGATCTGGGCGTGACACTGTTTTTGGACCTGATCAGCGAGTGTTCTTGAGTTTCGTGTTTCTAAATACATTGTTTGTATACTCAGACTATGATTATGTATAGGTGTGATCAAGATAGTCGATCTTGTTTCATGATAGTTATGAGAAAATTTCAAATTATAAAGTATTTGCTCAGCTATTCAAAAACGGAGTGTGGTGTCAATATCACACCGTTCCAATTAATATTCAAATCATTATAAATCTACCGGTTAAAACTAAGTTGTGTCCTGCAAGGATTCTATCACCAAAACATTTGAGTGTTTCTCCCTAAACCCATGAATAAGTTCGCAATAGAAGGTGCAACATGATGTGCCCATCTGTGTGGCCTTTGGACTGTAAATAATTATTGTTTTTCAAACTAAATAATTATTTTGTAACAAAAACATAAGTGGCATCTAGTAAAAAAAGTGCTCTGTGCTTGTTAAGGTTAGAGTGATTCAGAAAATGCTTCATAGCTTTAGAGCCAAGGTGGTGTTCAATTATTGGTGACAGTGCAGGCAACTACCAATGTGACCCATATGAAAGTATAGACCATTTTATGTTTGACTATCGAGAGCAAATCTGAGAATCCTTAAATAAGAAGGTAGTTCTTTTACAAAAGTATGCAAAAAATAAAAACGTTACCTAGATAGGACCATTCCCCAAGATGCCATACTAGAGTAGACAGGTTCTGCCCGGAAGAGGCTACCAAAGATTTATGGAATAATTGGGAATGGGTGACAAATAGGCACGTTGGGAAGGGTTATAACAAATAGCGAACTTTTGTTTTTGTTGAGAACACCCAACACGCTGCCCAGGGTCCAACAGGTCACGAATTCCCACCAGAAAGGCTTGTGTGGGATCTTTACCAATTTGCAATATGCGATTTCACATCACGAAGCTATGTATAAGGGCTTATAATGATAATCCTCTGAGGGCATCACAAAACCACTGCACCCCCTTTATCCGCACTTTTTAGAACATATTGACTTTTTTTTGATGTGGAGAGATGTAGATGTTACCTTTTTTTGTCATGGTACTTAAAGGGGGGTGTGGTAAATGAGTAACCTTGGCCATAATTGTATTGTCCTTCTCAACCAGTGTTCTCAAAATGTCTCTAAATGAGGACTTTGTAAGAGTGTCGGGGCAAAGATTGATTTCTTCTCTTAAAGAGTGTGCTTAGCTCCCTGTGAGGGATGCCAGTTGTTCCTCCTTATCTATAACAGTCTGCACATTTCTTCTTCACTTATAAGATCGTGAGGTCTTGTATCGCGCCAAATCTTTGAACGAATGTCTTTCCCCCCGTTGTCATCAATCACATGGTGGGGATCCTGTCCCCAGCATCTGATGGAGGAGACGAGGGATCTGAACATCCTTAGAATCAAAAGAATTTTTTCAGGAAAGTTTTCTAATAAATCTCTGAAGTCTATAATAGTATTAAACCGATCAACGTCATTCATACTGCAAAATTGAGGCCCTTGTTTTTGCAGGATCGCCAGTTCTTCATGCCGGAGATCGGAATGCCTGAAATATTCAAAACATTGTATAGTAATTTATTATGGAGCGATCTTTCGTTTCTTTAAATGCCACTTCTTTTTGGCGACGCCTATTCCTTTTGTATAGTTTTTTTGAGGACTTATTTACTTCGTAGTTTTCAATAGTAAGTAGACGCTTCTCCTCTTGACTTGATTCATAATCCGTGCTGTCCGGCCTCTGTCCGTGTCCGCGTCGTTGAGAATGACATCTAGTTGTTGACGGTCTCTACGTCCGAGATGTCATGACACTGTGTTTTCAGATGCTTTCCTTAAGGATAGATCTCTTTGTGTTGATTTCTTTGGATTTCCTTTTTGTGATTTAGGATTTCTATATGTAGGGTTTTGGCGAAGTAGGTGTCCTAGGTGTGGTACTCTTTGCCATCATGTACACCTGTTCCTTTCGTATCGACTCTATCTCGGTCGAACTTTCTTGTTTTTTTGACATAATCTCTTTCTCATCCTTTTCTATGTTGTTAGACAACCTTTTAATCCAATGGTCCAAGTCTTTCTTTCCTTGAATTGATTGAGTTTCTGCTGTATATTTTAATATCTTTCTTCACATTAATTCGTTCTTGTACCTTTGTCTTTTAGTATTAGTTCCAATCAATTTAAGAGAACATTCATTGAGAATACTCTTCCCTCCAGTCCACTTTCGAAATTCTTTGGAGGGGAAAGCCAAGAGGGCGCTTTCTTAACGCAAGTCCCCTTGGTAATCTCGTTTGGGGGTAATGAGATAATTTTCGAGCGTGGGGATTTTCCCACCAAACCGAATATTGGTGCGAAGGAGCCTTTCCCATTTATTAAAAGCACACGGAAGAATTCAGCCGTATCTTCACACCAACATCATGTACAGTATTGTCAATAACTACCTGCTCTGCGTTTTCTAGTGTTATGTCCTGCACATTTCTGAACATATGTACTCTGTGCATCTATCACTGTGTCCTTAGTCTGTGCATCCCCTCATCTTTTGTGGAATAAGTGCCTCCCCCCTGCAACCAATATTAAAAAATAGGTTAAACCGTGATTTAGTGATCACGAGGTGATGTTGTTTGATCCCAGTGATATAGTTCCTATAACATTAATGTCTCCCCTTAAGCGTGGCAACGTTTGGTATATATCCAGTAAACGGTAAAGGAAAGGGTTCCTTAAAAACGTGCTTCAGCAAATGGGGTACAATGGCAATGGTTGCTCAAAAATTAGATGACAGGTTAGGACAGGTTTAATTAAGTAATACAGAGTAATTTGACCCAGGTGCCATCATAAAGCATGGGGAGTGATATTAAAGATTAATCGTCTTTGGGAGGACACATTTATAAAATTGCTGAAAAGCACCTCACCAGACAAAAAATCTCTCTTACTTCGGCCTGTTTACTGGTCAGCAAACTCCCTGGATCCAATGAGTGTGGAGAATCAAACTCGACTTTTTGGAACCTTGATCCATCTTGTGCGTGCATCACGCTGAGTAGGTAAGTATATAGAAAATTATCCAAGGATCGCCAGCGGCTCACAGCTGAAGGACGGATCACCACCAAGCAATGAAAGGGTTAAAATTTCTTCTTTATTGTACCATTGTGGCAGTGGGGTAGACAGCAAAAACAACTCGAACGCGTTTCAGGCTATGCAGCCCCTTTTCAAAGAGTGAAATCGCGTCTTCCACTACTCGCAGTTTTTGAAGGGAACCCCCGCCCACTTTTTCCCAGAGATGCCGTGCGGTTGTCGGCGTTGAACCCCAAAAAAAAAAAACAAAAAAACAAAAAACGGAAAAAAAAAAAAAAAAAAAATAAAGCGATGCTATTAGCTCTCTGGTTGGTCGATAGACCTCCAACTTGGAGCTGGAATCTGATAGGCGTCTCTGTTATCTGCAGATACCACTAGCCTTCGTTTGGTCAAGTTTAGTCTCCATCAGATTACTGATTTTGAGACGATCTTTGGTGTCAGGGTTACCCGTTCAGCCCGCGGGAGTGTTGGAAATAAAACAAGGGTAAAACATACATTGTGAATGACAACACAAATATAAAACAAATCAATGACACGCAATCATTTCCTCATATGGAGAGATTCAGGATATGGATCTAGCCGAAGGTATATTATTGGTATACAGTATGGTTATATCAGAAGTATATAATCCTTCTAGTACCTTATTTAATTATAATCAATTACAGGGCAAAGAATTGTTCATGGCGAGTTGTAGTGATGAACAGTATGTTCCTATTTTTTGTGCATAACATAACTGCCGAAAATCCATAGAGATGAGTACCAAATGAAAGAGAAGGCGACAGAGGAAGATGGGATAATTAAGTAAATGAATGAGGGCCGGGAGGATGGGGATTATGGGGTTTGGGGGAAAGTGGGGGGGGGGGGAGACAAGGGAGGGGAAGGGGGGGGGTTGGGAGGGGGGGGGGTCGGGGGCTGGAAAATCAAGTAAAAAAGGAGAATAAGATTACTTGGATAAAGAAACGAAATCCTGGTTAATAATCTTATAATTAATCTGTATGAGCCATGGAACATAAAAAATCAGTAAGAAAATGTTTTTAATTCCCAGTCCTGGTTTCATTGCCCCTGGGGTTCTCGATTGTCCCAAGGCAAGAAATCCAGAAACATCTCTCTACGATTTAGCAGAGCTTCTCGTTTGCCCCCTCCCCTGACATGACTCGAATGTGTTATCAAGAGCCACTATAATGTTCAAGGATCTTAATGTTCCCAGAGGGCAGGTGATTAAAGTGTCTTGCGACTGATCCTGTCATCAACGTTTCTCTTGATGCTCCTGATAGTGTCATTCATGCTGGATCTTTAGCGGTCTTATTGTGGCGGCCTACAGAATTCCTCCACGGACGTTAAGTAGATAATCACAAGTTGCGGTTTACCAACATGTATAATTTCTCATTTGCGAGTAAACTGATTTAGTATATATGTTCTGAATAGATTGAAGTTCCTTGCATACTACATGTGTTCAAGTCCCACCCTAAAGAATCCCTTTGGTTGTTGTTGGGGGTGGGTTTCTAGTAGAGCAAACCGACCCTAGGTGATAATATTCCCAATGGTCGTGGCCTTTTTTAAATGACTATTTTTGGGTTAGATTTAACTAAACTCTCTAGATCTCTATCAATTAGGTAGACCAATGTTTTTTGTAAGATGGCACCTAAGCTTTTCTGCCTTGCTTAGAATAGGTGTTATGAGATGGTACCTGAGGGGTTGTATCTCTCTTAATTTTGATTTCCTCCTCTTTTCCTTTCTAGTGATTTTTTGCTGTGTTTCGGTTTTGGGAGCTGCTGCTCTAGCCATTTGAGTGCGTTCCTCAAACGCAACCTCTAGTTTCTTCTCTCTCCCATAACCCCGCTCGGAAAATTTTGATCTGAGTTTCTCTCAGCCTGAAGGAGAAGGATGTATTTCCGTCTAGAGAGCAAATCCTTCCTTAGTCTGATGAATTCCCTTTGGAATCCCCGAATTAGGGATCCTGGGGTTGACCTGTTGGACCCTGAGCACAGAGTTTCTTGAGTTCGTTTTCTAAATACAATTTGTTTGTATCACTCAGTCTGTGTCCTAATGTTATAGGTGTAATCAAGATCGTCGATCTTAGTTCATGTATAGTTATGAGAAAATTATCAAATTATAAGTATGTTTGCTTCCAGATATTAAAAGGAGTGTAGAGTTCATATCACCGTTTTCCAACTTAATATAAATCATCTATAATTACGGTAAAACATAATGTTGTGGTCCTGAAAGGATTTCTTATCACCACAATGTGAGTGTTCCTCCCAAAAAACCATGAATAGTTCGATATGAAGGTGGCAAATATGTGCTCCACTTGCCTGTGCCTTGTGTACTGTAGGGGAATAATATTGTTTGTCAAAGCATAAATAGTTATGTTTGTAACAAAAACAAAGTGCATCGTAGTAAAAAATAGTGCTCTGTGGCTAGGAGTTTAGAGTGATTCAGAAAGTACTTATAAGCTTTAGGTGGCCCAGTTGTGTTCAATTATTTGTGTACAGAGGTCCATCTCCATGTGACCCATAGTGAAGTGATTAGAGCCATTTTTAATGTTTTGAATATCTAGAGCAAATCTGAAGCATCCCTTAAATAATAGGGAGTCTTCTTACAAGAAGTCTGCAAAAAATAATCAGACGTAAACTAATAGGACTCCCCCAAAATCCAATACTAGAGATAATAGGTCTGCCCAGGAGGGCTATTCCCAAGAGATTTATGGATCTTTGTGGATATGGTGGAAAATAGTCACGTGGGAAAAGGGTTATACCAATAGGCGACCTTTCTTGTTTTGTGAAACACGCCACCACCTGTGCCTAAGCTCCAACAGGGTCACGAATTCCACGCAGCAAAGGCGTTGTGTGGGAGGTCTTTACATCCAATTTTTCAAGTAGTGATTCACTATCACTTGAAGCTGTCTAAGGTCTGGTCTGAGATGATAAGCCTCTGAGTGCACACCACCACTGGCAAACCCGGCCGTTTATCTGCCGCACTTTTTGATAACATTATTGTCTTTTTTTGATATTGGGAGATTAGATGTCCTGCTTTTGTCATGTTATTAAAGGGGGTGTGGTAAAATGAGTTAAGGCCTTGGCCAGTAAGTTGTAGGGGTCCTTCTCAACCCAGTTTCATCGTCCTCAAATTCGAAGGGGCCCTTTTGTCAGATTGGGAGGCAGAAGATTTGACTTGATTCTAAAGGGAAGTGTCTTAGTCTGCTCGAGGCTCGTGAGGATTATGCCGCTTGTTCCTCGCCTTATCTAATACCAGGTCTTCTGCGATTTCTGTCTTCACCTATAAGATCAGTGAGTCTTTGTATCTGCGCCAAACGTCTTTGAAGATAGTC
>WSYH01013265.1:0-17354 GCA_036426205.1 Ascaphus truei
GCACTTCGCAGACTCGCGCCACAACGTTACCGACCTCGCGCCACGCTTCCCAGACTCGCGCAACGCTTCCCAGATCGCGCCACCATCCCAGACTCACGCTAGTCTTCCACCAGCTGCGAGACTCGCGCTAGCTCTTCCCAGACTTGCGCCAACGCTTCCCAGACTCACGCTAGCTCTTCCCAGACTCGCGCCAACGCTTCCCAGACTCGCGCTAGCTCTTCCCAGACTCGCGCCAACGCTTCCCAGACTCGCGCTAGCTCTTCCCAGATTTGCGACAACGCTTCCCAGACTCGCGCCAACGCTTCCCAGACTCGCGCCAACGCTTCCCAGATTCGCGCCAACGCTTCCCAGACTCGCGCCAACGCTTCCTAGACTCGCGCTAGCTCTTCCCAGACTCGCGCCAACGCTTCCCAGACTCGCGCCAACCCTTCCCAGACTCACGCAAACCCTTCCCAGACTCACGCAAACCCTTCCCAGACTCACGCCAACCCTTCCCAGACTCACGCCAACCCTTCCCAGACTCACGCCATCCCTTCCCAGACTCACGCAAACCCTTCCCAGACTCACGCCAACCCTTCCCAGACTCACGCCAACCCTTCCCAGACTCACGCTAGCTTTTCCCAGACTCACGTTAGCTTTTCCCAGACTCATGCCAACGCTTCCCAGACTCACGCTAACTCTTCCCTAGCTCACACTAACTCTCAGACTCACGCTAACTCTTCCCAGGCTCACACTAAGTCTCAGACTCACGCTAACTCTTCCCAGGCTCACACTAACTCTCAGACTCACGCTAACTCTTCCCAGACTCACACTAACTCTCAGACTCACGCTAACTCTTCCCTAGCTCACACTAACTCTTCCCAGCCTCAAACAGGGCAGAACAGATACAATATACTCCCCTAAGCTGATCATATCTTCACCCCACGGCCGCCCCAGGAGCACAAAACACCACAGGACTAAAAATAACATTATTTGATCAATCTTGTGCTTTATTTTGCTCCCGGGAGACTGATGATCAAAATACGCATCTAGGCGATATGAGAGAAAGGAGGCGCCTCTCCCCCTGCCGGAGAGACCCGGGAGAGTTACAGGCGGCACAACGAACGCACAGGTAGGTCTGGGGTATCTGCACCGAGCATAAAACCCTGCCCAAAACCCGCTGCATTTTAGTGCAGCCCCCGGCTTGTTCGCCAATGCGGTCACACATAGTAATAACGAGTATAAAATGGCAGGTCCCTGGCGGAAGCGTCCAACTAGCGCTGGGCAGAGATATGCAAATACGTGAGGTTCAGCGCGGGCGCGACTGTTCCATCAGCAACATGCCAACTTATAACTGACACACACACACACACACTATTATATACAGTATATACGTGGTGAGCGCTCCTCTTTTCCTTTTTCACACCTATACACACCTATACACACACTCCTGAGATGTATACAGTATATCACACCTGCCGGCCTGCAGTCTGGCAGCATCCATATTGCATGTGATGGTCGTTGTCGCCAGCAGCAGCCGCCGCGCGCAGATAGTGCAGAGTAGCACACTTTTGCTTTCATTAATAGTGCATGAAATGTACAGCACAGGGCTGGGGAGAGGATCGCTAATCCAGCACGACAGATCCCATTAATATATTAGCAGGAGGAAATTGCTGAAGTGTTATCCTGTTATTGACTTTCATATTAAATCAGCGTTAATATAATGCAATTAATAATGCATCACATTAACAGCAAAGAGACAATTTGTGGTAAAAACAAGTTACAGTGTGGTAAAGTACATGGGATTAATAGCGGCCAGGCACATTGTATAGTTTCCCCTCCTTCCCCCAGCCAGCGGGGCCGCATTCAGAGCTGTGCGGTCAGTGGGGCCGCATTGAGCTGTGCGGTCAGTGGGGCCGCATTGAGCTGTGCGGTCATTGGGGCCGCATTCAGAGATATTAGGGGGTTCCTTACAATGCATCTGATCTCAGACACACAATTAGAGAGGGTTGGGGTTCCTTACAATGCACCTGATCTCAGACGTGCTTAATAGAGAGGGTTGGGGTTCCTTACAATGTATCTGATCTCAGACGCGCTATTAGAGAGGGTTGGGGTTCCTTACAATGCATCTGATCTCAGACGCGCTATTAGAGAGGGTAGGGGTTCCTTACAATGCATCTGAACTCAGACGTGGTATTAGAGAGGGTTGGGGTTCCTTACAATGCATCTGATCTCAGGCGCGCTACTAGAGAGAGTTGGGGATCTGCAGAATTTCACAATATAATTATAGGATTTCTCAACCAATAAAAGGAGTGTGAGGGGCTGGGGGTGGGGGGCTTCCAGTTGGATGCATCACCAATACATCCTGGTTAGTGGGGCCGCTTCTTTAATGATCTGTCTCCAGTCATTAGCACTGATTAGCACTGATTGCAGAATGTGCTCCGTCAGTCACTCGCGGAGCAGGATATCAATACCTGCGAAATAATGAGGTCCCAGCTGCCAGTTTAATGCACAGCTCCCCCCATACGTAGCCCATCTTCCTATTGATCTCTCCCCTGTGTGAGCCTTGGTGTGAGCAGTTGACACTTTGTATAAGGAGTGATATTCTGTATTAGGTGTGACACGTTGTATGCTGTGCCAGGAGTGCACTGTTCAAAAATGAGTCAGTTTCTATTTTCTTCTGCCACTTTTAATTCCAACGCTATCAGGTAATTAGTGCTTGGCCTAGTTTGCTTTTTAACCTAAAAAGGTCAGGTTCTCAAGATACCCCTGCTTCAGCACAGGTGGTGCAGCCTTCGACAGCCACTGATTGAACTACCTGTGCTGAAGCACGGATATCCTGAAAACCTGACCTGTTGGTACGGTAGCTCAAATGGTGCAATTCAGCGTCACATATCAAACCGGTCATTACCTCACTTTGGTCCTAGGGGGACCGACCCTTTAAAATAGTCCCAAATCGGCAAAATAAGATCCCTATTCAACGTCAATAGTATGACACGCTTAAATACAAACCAGTTACCCTCAGCGGCCTGAACTCAGCATGGCGCGAGGGCGTTTCCCCGGGGAGGCTTAAGCCACAAGCAAATAAATGGTGCTCGAATGTTCCTGAGCAAGGGGAGAGCGGCTTCAGAGCACATTAATAAAGCAAACCTGGTTTTCTGCGAGTCTCACAGAATTGATGGTTTTCATTAAAATGGAAATTTAGTATCCCAGAATCCCCCACCCCAACTCTCCCCGAACCTACAGATACCTCCGCCACAGGATAAGAGCTGCGCACAGGGCTATCTCCGCACTGTCCCACAACCCCCCATTTCAGTCATGACAAGAGAAGGGATCCATCGAGTGACAGAAAAAAGGCTAGTCTCACAGGCGACCTGTGTACAGGTGTAACACGTATTAAATGTGATACGCTGTATTAGGTGTGACACTTTGTATTAGGTGTGATATTCTGTATTAGGTGTCACACCGCATTGTGTGTGTATGTGATAGCCAATATCCCCCGTCTGAATGAGGATGCCATTCTTACTCCACCTGCGGTTTTAGCCAATCACAGCTAGAGGTTTATTTTGGGGGCGAGGGGAGAAGGGAGACTGAACAATCAAATGTATCAGTTGTTGAATTAGTGAAATTATGTCCCCCCATTGGGGTTTTATTGTGGAACGCCGCAGATGTGGGGGGAGGAGAGAGGAGGGTAAGTGTATTCTGCAGGGATCCTTCCCTTCCCTCTGTATAACACCGGAGACTCGTGACGAGACTTTCTGTGGGGACAGCCCAGCAAGCAGAGCATTAAACATCTTATTAATACCGGGATCACAACTGGAACAGATTGATTTCTAATGAAGATTGGAGAAGCATCTGCCCCGGTGTCACCGCCCGTCCCGGTGTCACCGCCCGCCCCGGTGACTGAAAGCGGGAAAGAAAAAGGAGCAAAAACAAAAATCGCTAACTACTAAAATATAGGCAATTAGTAGAAATACTGAAGCGTCATCTCAATGCGTTGTGCAAAAAACCTGCTGATTTCTAATTAGGAGCATATGCAGCTGGGGCCCTCAACTGCGGTCCTCAAGGGACACCAACAGGTCAGGGTTTAAGGATATCCCTGCTTCAGCACAGGTGGCCCAATCAGAGGCTGAAGCAGGGATATCCCAAAAACCTGACCTGTTAGTGGCCCTTGAGCCCGGCAGTTGAGCCCCCGGCAGCAGGGTGCGAGCTTTTACAATACATAGGAGAATTGGAAGACTCGGCGAGCGAAGGCGTACGGTATCTGCCGTCAATTTCTAACGATTCGGCTAATCTAGAGGGTTAGTGAGCCACAGAACGTACCGGCGGGTAAGTAACCGCCGTGCCAGAGGGACGTGTCCTCCGCCGTGATGCATATTCCCCTGCGAGCCGCTTGATCCGTCCGTTACGAAGAAGGAACGAGCGTTTAGCGTATTGGTTGGGAAATGGATCTGGCTGGTTTACGAGTCCCACCTTACAGAGCTTTACTTATTGTCCCGAGTGACAGGCACGAGAAGGATGGGGAGAGGGGCCATCGATTCTCCCGTCTCCCCCCCTCCCATGAACAAAAACACTGCCCTGGGGATAGCAAAACCTTCCCTGGCTAACGTCCCTACACAGAAAAGGGACTTCGGGGACCTCACTTCAAACGGGGGTGCTGCTATTGATCTGGTGGAAGGAACCATTGATCATTGATCAGAGATGAACCAGCCGGGGGGGGGGTGGAGGACACACGCTTTAAAGATGGAAGGGAAAATAAAACCTGTTCGTCAAAGCAGCCCGAGGCTTCTGGGAAGTCGCAGCGATCTCGGACTGGGGGGATCTTCCAAGGGATTAAACCGCTTAGTTGCCAGCAGTTTGGCAGTGAAGGAGTTCCTATACTAATCCGCAGGGGGATCCTAGCGTGTGGTGTGTGTGTGGTGTGTTGTGTGTGTGTGTTATATATACACACACACACACACACACATATAGTATATATAGTTTTACAATTTGATTATTTTTCTATCTGGTTTAGTGTAATTGTAATCGTATCTGGCATCCACAGTTCTGCCCCTTTATCTGTTTGGGCAAATGATGACATCGTAATTAGTTCATGCGAAACATAGAGGGGGGACAAGTGTGGCTTAAACCGAGCTGCGTGCCAATGAAAGCGGCCACAGGTATTCTTTCACCGGAAGAAACAAAGAACCATAAAACCCCGGTGCGAACGAAGCAAACGTTAAATAATGCGTTTGCAATGTTTGCGCTGCCAATCCCCTGAAAGTAACACTATTATAAATATTCCCTTTCTCCCAGGACTAATCCCGCCCAGTATCCTTCATTCATTCTGACTGCGGACAAATGGCGCACGCCGCCTGTGTCGTCCCCACGGGGTTCCCTTCTTTCCCGGGGTACTCCCTAATTCATTATTATATGGCATTATTATTGTGTGGAGGGTATGTGTACCCCAACTACCTGCGCTATGGGGGGTGCGAGGAAGGCTATAAATGGAGGGTATTTGTTCTTTGTATTCCTGGCAGGCGCCCCCCCCCCAAAACACAGAGACTTTAACAAACCTAACGGGTCGAAATGGAGGTGCATTCTTTAAAGAAAATAAAATGTTACCCCCTCGGGGGGGCCCCCCCCCCCAAACCTAACCCCTCTGGGGGGGCAGTCCCCCCAAACCTAGCCCCTCTGCAGGGTACACGACGCAGTTCCGCACTGTAGGGTACACTCCGCCCCCCGGGCTTGAAATAAAAACATACAGAGGATTTATTTACTTCATAAAACCTGTCACAGCAAAGAACTTGGAGGCAAAATATTCCGTGCGAGTTACCACGTCGCCGGCTGCCGGTTTATGAGGTCCTTCAGTATTCATATCGCGGGGAGAGATTTTACTGCCATCGTTTCCATAAAGAAATCTCCAGCGCTGAGACGGGAAGTGATTTACTGGGGCAGAAAACACTCAGGAACGCGCAGGGCGCTCGGGAACATGCAGGGCGCTCGGGAACAACGCTCTGGGTGCTCGGGAACAACGCTAATGAACGCGCAGGGCGCTCGGGAACAACGCTCATGAACGCGCAGGGCGCTCGGGAACAACGCTCATGAACGCGCAGGGCGCTCGGGAACAACGCTAATGAACGCGCAGGGCGCTGGGGAACAATGCTCATGAACGCGCAGGGCGCTTGGAAACAATGCTCATGAACGTGCAGGGCGCTCGGGAACAACGCTCATGAATGCGCAGGGCGCTTGGAAACAACGCTCATGAACGTGCAGGGCGCTCGGGAACAATGCTCAGGAACATGCAGGGCACTCTGGAACAACGCTCAGGAACGTGCAGGTTGCTCAGGAACAATGCTCAGGAACACGCAGGGCACTCTGGAACAACGCTCAGGAACACCGCGCGCATGAACGCACAGAGCACTCGGGAACAACACTCATGAACGCGCAGAGCGTTTGGGAACAATGCTCAGAAACGCGCAGGGCGCTCGGGAACAATGCTCAGGTACACGCAGGGCGCTCGGGAACAACGCTCAGGAACACCGCGTGCAGGGCGCTCGGGAACAACGCTCAGGAACGCGCAGCACAACTCCTTACCCGCAGTCTACCAAAGGTTTATGCCACACGCTCTGAGAGAAAGGCACACATTACAAAGCGTGTCGTGGGAGCTTCGGGGAGAACGGCAGAACAGCAGCCACACCGGGTCTGCGAGTGTCCCCGACTGCTAACGTCATTGCAGTAAGGCACAAGTTATTGTACTGAAAGTTACTTCTAATCATGGTTAATGTAACCATTAAAGATGCTTGCAAGATGCACTTCAAACATTGTATTGTATGTCTTTATTTGTATAGCGCCATAATGTACATAACGCTTCACAGTAGTAATACACGTGGTAATCAAATAAATAACAGGTCATGAGAATAAGTGCTTCAGACATAAAGGTAACATTAAGGAAGAGGAGTCCCTGCCCCGAGGAGCTTACAGTCTAATTGGTAGGTAGGGAGAACGTACAGAGACAGTAGGAGGGAGTTCTGGTAAGTGCGTCTGCAGGGGGCCACGCTTTATGTATCGTGTTCAGAATATCTACAGTGCTATTCAAATGCTTCTTTAAGCAAGTGTGTCTTAAGGTGGGTCTTAAAGGTGGATAGAGAGGGTGCTAGTCGGGATAGTGAGGGGAAGGGCATTCCAGAGGTGTGGGGCAGTCAGTGAGAAAGGTTTAAGGCGGGAGAGGGCTTTAGATACAAAGGGGGTAGAAAGAAGACATCCTTGGGCAGAACACAAGAGTCAGGATGGTGTACAGCGAGAAATTAGGGCTGAGTTGTAAGGAGGGGGAGAAGAGTGTAAAGCTTTAAAAGTGAGGAGAAGAATGGAGTGTGAGATGCGGGATTGTAAGCTCTTCGGAGCAGGGGCTCCTTTTCCTAAATGTTTCTTTTATGTCTGTAGCACTTCTCCCCTTTATTTGTTATTTATACGATTGTCCCGTGTATTACGGCTGTGACGCGCTATGTACATTAATGGCGCTATACAAATAAAGGCATACATACATATTTATACACACACATACACAGCCAGTTACACGGGGCTGCGCTCCCCAGTAATCCCAGCTCTGCTCAGCTTAGCTCTGAGCGGCTCCTTCCCAGGAATGTTAAGCTTTCGGCTTCCCCCTTATCAGGTGAGAGGCAGGTGTCGCTTGTCCTATTAACTTCACACAGATCCCTCTCTCAGTGACAGGCGGTGGCAGGCTCTTGGCTTTGAACTCCTCACTTCTAGGAACGGTGTTTGTGTGCGATTCCCACACGAGAGGACAGCGCCATTAAGCCGGCGCAGCCTACGTGTCTCTCTCTAACAGAGAGGGGAGGTGGCCGTTACACACACAGGCATTCGCAGGGGAAGCCGGTACCTTATCACAAGAGAGGTGTCCTCATTATATACATGGCTGCAGGTTCCATTAATCCTTTCCATCTCATTATGTATTTTCAGCTTTTCTTTATAGCACTAACAATGTACGCAGTGCTGTACATAGAAATAGGCAGGCACAAGGAGTCCCTGTTCCAAAGAGCTTACAATCTAATGCCTGATGCACAGGGCGGCATATCTGTGTTTTACCAACATCTTAACTGGCAGTCCCAATTAAATAAAGACAATTGTGTTGATTCAAATATATATCTATTATTTAGCAGGACTGTGTCTCTGTCCATGTGACCTCATCGCAGCTGTATAAAGCCTGCTGTATTACACAGTGCAGGGACCCCCACCATCAAAATATCAAGGGTCCCTTACATACATGATAGGGGTAAGCAGCCAAGACGTCCGGTACAGCAGCGTGTATACCAGCAATCTGGTTACCGCATCATGGAAACGGAGATCATGATATCAGTGTACACAAGGCATCGAAATCCTTCCTCACCTGCAAAATCTCAGCCCCCCCCCCCCATACAATATAGCTCTTTTCTTTACTCGTTCCTGCACCCCACCTCTCGCCCCTCCCCCCTTCTCTGCCACGCTCTCTGGCTGCATTACCCGAGGGTTATAATCAGACATATGTCCTATATCTCCTATAAATGACATATACTCACTGCTCTTTGGAGGCTTAATTGCACATCTGTGTTGCCCTAAAGGCGGACAGCCTGATGGGGCTCCCCAAGAGCTGCTCCCCTCTGCACAGGACCAGCGTGCTAAGGGTTAACATTTGCTTGTACTTTGTGGAACATCAACCCCACCCACTGGAATGTTAATGAGCCAAGGGGACACAAAGAACTTTGTTTTCACAGCTGCATTGAATCTCAACCACCCCAATGTACATCTGCGTTGCCCCAAAGGCGGACAGCCTTTGGCGCAGCCAAATTGTGTGAGCCGTTTGCTGCCGTTCGCTGATGTTAATGTGAAGCTAAAGCTGCTCTATTTCAATCTGAAACTCTCAAACCCTTTATCCCCTGCACCCAATGTTCCAACTCTATCTGTCCATGATATGTCTGTGACTGTATAACCTGTTCTTTTACTGTAACCATGTATTGTTATAACCCTGTGCCCAGGACATGCGTGAGAACGAGAGGTAACTCACTGTATTACTGCCTGGTAACACGTTATATAAATAAATAACAATCACAGCCCTTCGGCCCTTACTTATCAGCACAAAAGGGGTGCAATTCTGGGGCAAAAACTGCACATGTATACCCCCTCCCCATAAACACTTTGATACATCTACAGTAATGCTCCAGAATGGCACCACTTGTGCCTTGTTATACCTGCCCCCTTAGAGTGTAAGCTCTTTGGTCAGGGATCCCTTTCTCTCAGTTTGATGTATTATCCACCTCTTTCTCTGCGTTCGACGTTATTTCCGGCATTTTTATTTATATCGAGGAGATTTATACAATACAAATTACACCCCGAACCCAAACTCTTACCCGGTGCCCTCTTTTATCCCACATCCGAGACGAGAGAGGTCACGCGATGTCAGGTCGCCGCACTCGCAGGAGCTCAAAGGGTTAACACGCCATTACAAAGCAGCGCCACACGAAAGGTTCCATTTTCTATTTAAATAACAATGACTATTTGTGGAAGCCGCTGCCCCCTTTCAATGCAAAGATCTTTCTAAGGCTAAGTCCCCGCTGGTGCTGAGCGCGCTCCAAGCATGAGCGCCGGGTGTCCAGCTCGTACACACGCGCGAGGGAGGGGCATTGCGGGTAGTTGAGTGCGCGGGTAAGTATAGATTTTTTGTTTACATACGCGCCGATCGCGGCTGAGCGTGAGAGCGCGCGCACGAGCGCCGCGCGCACCGCGTGAGCGGCGACTTACATATATTTATATATATGTCTCCTCCGCAAGCGCCGCCCACTCAGCCCGATCAGCGCTAGCGGGGACTTAGCCTAAGGCCGCGCTCACAGTAGCCCCGATGGCGTGCAGCGCGAAAACAAAGAAATTAAGTCCGTCGCAGGTGGCCATACTGGGCGCGACTGCAACGTCGCAGCAACATGGCGACCAAAATCGCTGAAGTCAGTCGATTTCGTGTTGGTGTGCGGCCGCCGCGTGACGATGGCAACAATGGCGAACCGCTCACGTGACGTCACGGGCCACGCCTCCGCCATGCAGCCCTCCCGAGGTCTCCTGTACAAAAGTGCAACTATCGCTATAGCAACATCAACGGCCGCGGGCACGTCACTACTACTGTAAGCGCGGCCTTAAACACGCTGAAAACGGCTTTCCCAGTGTTAAATAAAAGGTAGAATCGTGGTCAGACCAGATCATCACTTTTTTAGAGCACTTCGACAAATTAAAACAAAGCAGCGTCAGCGCAGCGAGCGATTAGTGATCCGGCCTCTCCCCCGAACCATCTGTACCCCAATATATCTCCGTGCTTACAGCTGTCGGGGGATCAAACTTTGCACAGCAGGGAAAGGGTTAACCAGGGGCACATTCTTTGCCGGGCGCTAGATCCGCATTATTCTGCGCGGTGACAGAGAAGCCGAGTGCTGCGGTTACACATTTGCGGATTTCATCGCGATTCGTTTCTGCAAAGTCTCCGTTATAAAAACGAAATGATCATTATTGCGTGAAGACAGGAAACGGCCGCGCGATCTCATTGCGTGAAGACTCCCCTCGCTCCCTCTCCCCGCGATCTCTATCCCACCTACCCCCTCCTTTCCATCTCCATATGACATGCCCCTGACATCCTCTCTCTCTCTTTTTTTTATAGAAAGACTTAATATTTCTTCTACAGAGAGAGAGTGGCAGTTTTGTGTAAGGCTGTTGATTAAGGTTTTAAATTATAATTAATTCCCCCCCCCCCCTTCCCCTGAGAACACAAAAGGATTTTTTTGTAAGGTTAAAATCCAATAATTCTTGGTACAGCAATTCGAAAAATACGGGAATAGGCTTAACTCCTTAACCCGTCGCAAGGGTCTTAACTGAGGGCTTACCCAGCCCGAGGAGCTGTAAAGGGTCTTTCAGCCGAGAAGAAAAAGTGTCCTCCATAGCAAGCTCAGTGAATTGTTCCCGGTGTTTATCGGTGAAGCATGCATGCTGCCGGGGTTCAGAAGTGGCATGGCTCAGGGTGCAGCGGGAGGGTAATGCATTCTTTGCCTGCCGTAAACGGTGCACAATGCCATACTAGAGACCAGCAAAAACATAATGTCTGTACAACAGTATTTGCGGACGTTGAAAAACTGCGAGAGGATTTGATGATGTGAAAAGGGGAGGACTTTTCTACAAGAACAAAAACACTCTAGGATAGCTGACTAGTTGGCTCAGTAGAAGGGGGTTAAATGTTATAGGCAGAGAGCTTAACCAGCAGAACAGTACTCCAGCCCTCAAGGGCACCACCAACAGGTTTTCAGGATTATCCCTGGTCAGCACAGGTGGCTCAGTCAGTCCCAGCTTCAGCACAGAGGGGCTGAATCAGTCCCTGCTTCGCACAAGTGCTTCAATCAGTGACAGCCTGTGATTGAGCCACCTTTGCTGAAGCAGGGATGTCCTGAAAAGTGACCTGTGTGGGCCCTGAGGACTGGAACTGCCCTCCCCGTCCCTCCATGGCGCACCCCATGCAATTTAGGAAAAACAAAGTGCTTAAAACATAACCTTTTAAATCGTCAGCATTTAAACAAATATTGTGTCCATCGTACTTAAAGTTACTAATACCCTGCGTGCCCCTCCAGATATGCGGCCCCTCCCATGATATGCGTGCCCCTCCCATGATTTCTGCTGCTTGTCCTTTTCCTGCAGCGATAACTGCACAGATACTTGGATTGATGATATTCCTACAGAAACAGCTTGGGGGCTCGTACCCTCGTTGTGAACATGGCTGGTCTGTTTTCTCGCACGTCACCGCCGTTAATGTGCATGTGGTCGCATTGAGAGCGAATTATGTCCGTCTTATGAATGGACCACTTTGGTCAGTATAACATATCGTGCCGATGGAAGGGGATGCACCGTATACTCGCAAATATTACTCTTATTAAAATAATAAGCATCTGATTATCTGTGGCCTCTTTTTCTACCCCAGGCTTCCCGGGGAGAAGGGAAAAAGGCCGATACGTACATTGTGTGTGTACCGGTCTCCTTCCCACGCTGATTCAAGGGTGCCGCGCCCAACAGGACGCCCGCGCCACAGGACGCCCGCTTTCAGTTGCTCGCTAAGGATTTATATCTGGGGTTTCCCAATGTTATTTGTTATTGGTTTGAGCAGAGGGGGCTCCCTTCTTAATCGGTGAACGTTGGGATAGTGGGAGATTTTGCACCAATTGGCTTCGGAAGTTGCGATTTATCATATGATATAAAACAGCATTCTTCCTATGTGAACTTAGGGACATACCCCAATTTGGTACTACCCCTCACTGTGTACTATCAGAAATTCTAGTGCAGGGGAGCACAAAAACATTTTTCAGATTGCGAGTTTCCTCACTGGCATCAATACATAAATGTCCAACCTTTTCCCCATGGAGAGATCTGCAATCAAGGAACTGCGAACCAACCACACCACATCAAACCAGCAGATTACAGGAGGTGGTGGGTGCTTATGGATACAAATAAATACACAGAAGAAGGTAACAGGAAAACACTATACAAGAAACTGGACCCACAATCCAACCCAGGAAATATACAAAAACTCTAATCAAATCATTTCCCGTATCACAACAACCAGGATTGGGGCTGCAATGCTAACAACCCAGGACTGGTATCTTCTACATGCTTCCCAAATGTCCGCAAACCAGGAACACCAATTATAAACCGACATGGGATGCACCCACTGAACCAATATGTAGGCCTAGTGGAGACCTATCCTAAAACCATAGTCACAAACACCACAGCATTCATACAACGATACCAGACCTCTCAATAAACTACAACACAAACAAAACTTCATCCAACACAATGCTAGTTACCATGGTTGTAGAATCCCTGTGCAGTAATCATCCCCCACAAGGATGGCAGTGGGTGGTGGCAATCTCTCCCCTGGATCGATATACAGAGCTGAAGTCATCTCCAGACTGATGGAATACATCCTCACACACAACCACTTCCGACTTCAACAAGGACATGGTACCTATACAACTAATGTGGACTGCAATGGGCACGAGGATGGCACCGCAATATGCCAACCAGAACCGAGAGTCAACCCAATGCCTCCCACAAACCTTACAAATATTAGATGCATTATGATCTGTTTATAATATGGGCGAGAGGGCGAAGGAAAAGTTAAACAATTTTATTAATCTAGAATTCTTCCATCCATCAATTAAGCTTAAAATAGATTGATTCGGCAAAACCATCGTTTAACTTTCTAGATACATCAGTAACACTGAAGAATGGCAAAACTGCCAACATCTGTATAGAGAACCCACGACGGATGCAGTTACCTCCATAACTCAGCTTCATCCCACTCATACAATAGAAGTATCATAACACCGCAAGGCTATACAAAGATACCACCGATATGCTCCAGACACTGAAGCCAGAAGAAACAGACACCTCACAACCTGACTGAATCGTCTCAGACAGAAGGGTACAAGCCAAAGATTGTCACCGCAATCAAACTGCACTTAAGGCCCCACGAGAACATCTTGCTCAATACAAGAAGAAGAAAAAACACCACACGCATACCATAGTGGCCAAGTACAACCCTGCCCCAGAGGGACTGTGAAAATATACACAGATCTGCGCAACCCATGCTGGACAGGATGAAACGTTACAAGACTCCAAATATAATCCACCCCACACTCTCCATTTCAACTCCCACTCCCTCCATCCTCGCATTCTGGCAAACGCCAACCTCAGACAGAAGGTAGTCACCAGAACACTTCATAACGGATTCAAGGACGCTGTTATTTAACATCACACACGCAAACTGTGCAAACATACATGCCAAGATCCCACGGCCAGTCACAACCATAGAACATTCAATGTGAAAGGAATCATTCTGCTGCACATCCAGGAATGTGGTTTATATGATTCAATGCAGCAAATGTGTCCAAGGATGCTACAATGGTGAAACCAGCCAAAACGTCAAACCTGAATGGATGTACACAGGCACACAATAACACACCATGAAGAAGAGAGATACTGCACAGACACATAAACACACATGAAGAGGGAGATACTGCACAGACACACAATAACACCATGAAGAAGGGGAGATGTGCACAGACACACAATAACACACCAGAAAGAGGGGGGATTTGCACAGAACACACAATAACACACCATGAATAGGAAGATACTGCACAGACACACAATAACACACCAAGATAAGGAAGATACTGCACAGACCACAATAACACACAATGATAAGGAAGATACTGCACAGACACACATAACACACCATGAATAAGGAAGATACTGCACACAGACCACACAATAATAACACACATGATATAAGGAAGATACTGACGACCACACAAATAACCAGCATTATTCTTTGGCTGGGAATTTACACGGATTTAAGTGAGCGCCGCACCCAGCATCTGTCTCGTGTACCTCCATCAGTAGTTTCCCAGGCAGCAGTGCAGCTCAGGATATAGGCACACTAATTTGGGGCGACATGTCCCCGAGCTGAAGGTCGGCTTGTGAAGTGCCCAGTGCCTGGTTAATAGGGAATTGTGGACGTGTTAATGGGGACCCCCTGTATGGGGTGCGCGCTCTAATTTATGGCAAATCTTTTTTCCGGGGGTCTTTTAGTATAACACCGGGGTGGGAAAAGAACAGCACAAACCCTCGTAGTGTGGTATTGACAAAATGTAGTGGTACGTGTATATTACTCCCCCTCCCCTTTTGATACCCTCCGTTTTGTCAATACTGCGGGTTTTGCGCTTTCCTATTCTCAGAGTGGGGTGTCCGAGCCATCCTATTGATCGGCAGCATACCCCCAATCACAAGGAACGTTCTAGTAACCCTTACTCACCCCACACCCCGTTGTCCTTTCACCGTGGGTGGTCAGTATCTTGTAATATTCCCCTGCGTTTGTACTCACTTATAGTACTGAGAACACTTTTCTTTCCCCCCCCCCCCAGGGGTGGGGGGGGGGGGAATCATAGACTGGCCAACTCCAGTCCTCAGGGGCAACCAGCAGGTCAGGTTTCCAGGCTATCCCTGCTTCAGCACACATGGCTCAATCCGTGGCTCCCTCTCACGCACAGGTGGCTCAATAAGTGGCTCAGTCTTTGATGTGAGGCACCTGTGCTGAAGCAGGGATATCCCGAAACCTGACCTGTTGGTAGCCCTTGAGTACTGGCATTGCCCGTTCTGCTATAACCCGATGTATTTTCCATGTGCAGTACGAGCATTGCTTGTATTTGGTTATATGTTGGGTTATTGATGCAGGAAAAACACTGACGGTGTCTGTGTCTGTGTCTGTCCGTCACTCAATCTTTCCCTTTTCCTGCATCTGGTCAGAGCCCCTCCTGTAGATGAGCCCCCCCCCCCCAGATGTGACCCGGCATACAGCATGTGCCACCCATGTCTTGTTAGGGGTGGCAATTAAACAAGGTGTTCAAACAAGATGACTAATCGGAGGGGCGAGGCGATGGAAGCGGGTGCTCTCCGGGTGCGCTCACCTGTCACCGCTAAAAGCCTTTCAATTATCTTCACTTAAATCAGCCGGAATTGTGACGGTTCCTTAACGCCTTCACTGCCACGGCTTTAACGTTTGCAGGCATTAGCTGTATATCGTAGGCAGGATTAGATCAGCTACAAGTGAGACACCGAAGCTCGTCTCCGTTTAACCCTGCCCGATTCCCCACTCGCTGATTCTTTGCTCTTTCCAGTCCTGAGATACCGAGCCCTAAGAAAAAGGGTTACAAATAAAAAAAACATGAACCCCTTTTTTTTTTTTTTTTGCGTAACAGTCGATGGGCGACCTGTGAATCAATATTCAATTTCTTTTGTGCGATTTTGATTGGGAAGTCGCCCAGCGGCTCCCAATGCAGATCTACTCACCGTCGCGGGGGAGAGAGGACACGCACGAATACTTCTCGCGCCTTAAGGGAGGGTTTGTTTGATTTTTAAAGAGGCGAATGTGCGTGAACGGAGACTGAGCTTGCGACCAAATGCCATTTTCGCAGCGAGACGAATGCGTTAATAGTTCCACACTCTATCCGCAAATTTCATCTTCAGGGGTTGCTCATCTCCAACGAGTAGATCTCTGGAGATCGCGCAGCCGTTTTCCGTCTTCACGCAATGAGATCGCGCACCGTTTCCTGTCTTCAACGCAATGAGATCGCGCAGCCGTTCCTGTCTTCACGCAATGAGATCGCGCAGCCGTTTCCGTCTTCACGCAATGAGATCGCGCAGCCGTTTCCTGTCTTCACGAATGAGATCGCGCGGCGTTCTGTCTTCACGCAATGAGATCAGCGCAGCCGTTTCCGTCTTCACGCAATGAGATCGCGCAGCCGTTCTGTCTTCACGCAGAGGATCGCGCAGGCCGTTTCCGTCTTTCACGCAATGAGACGCGCGGACCGGTTCTGTCTACGCAATGAGATCGCGCAGCCGTTTCCTGTCTTCACGCAATGAGATCGCGCAGCCGTTTCCTGTCTTCACGCAATGAGATCGCGCAGCCGTTTCCTGTCTTCACGCAATGAGATCGCGCGGCCGTTTCCTGTCTTCACGCAATGAGATCGCGCAGGGCGCGTTTCCTGTCTTCACGCAATGAGATCGCGCAGCCGTTTCCTGTCTTTACGCCAATGAGGATCGCGCGGCCGTTTCCTGTCTTCACGCAATGAGATCGCGCGAGCCGTTTCCTGTCTTCACGCAATGAGATCGCGCAGCCGTTTCCTGTCTTCACGCAATGAGATCGCGCAGCCGTTTCCTGTCTTCACGCAATGAGATCCGCCGGCCGTTTCCTGTCTTCACGCAATGAGATGCGCGGCCGTTTCCTGTCTTCACGCAATGAGATCGCGCGGGCCGTTCCTGTCTTCACGCAATGAGATCGCGCAGCCGTTTCCGTCTTCACGCATGAGATCGCGCAGCCGTTTCTGTCTTCAGCAATAGATCGCGCGGCCGTTTCCTGTCTTCACGCAATGAGATCGCGCGGCGTTTCCTGTCTTACGCAATGAGATCGCGCGGCGTTTTCCTGTCTTACGCAATGAGAGCGTGGGCCGTTTCTGTCTTAAGCAATGAGATAGCGCAGCCGTTTCCTGTCTTCACGCAAGAGATCGCGCAGCCTTTCCTGTCTTCACGAATGGATCGCGCAGCCGTTTCCTTGTTTCCGCAATGAGATCGCGCAGCCGTTTCTGTCTTCACGCAATGAGATCGCGCGGCCGTTCCGTCTTCACGCCAATGAGATCGCGCGGCCGTTTCCTTTCTTCACGCAATGAGATCGCCGCAGCCGGCCGTTTCCTGTCTTCACGCAATGAGATCGCGCAGTCCGCTTCTGTTCTCAACGCAATGAGATCGCGCAGCCGTTTCCT
>WSYH01013266.1:0-17351 GCA_036426205.1 Ascaphus truei
TTGCTTTATATATATATATATATATATATAGATATATAGATTATTATATATATTTATATATAGAGTATATAGATAGATAGATATATATATATATATTATATATACGGAGTTAATTTATGGTGAGTAAAAAACGTGACAAAAACACTCCACAGGAAAGCAAATATGCAAAATGTGTATGCTCATTGTGCATGTCTTAGCAGGTCTGCAAACCCGCCTTCCCCATTATCACCCAGAGACAGCACTTCCACGCAGCAAGGGATTCTGGGACAATGAAAGGCAAATGAGCACACAGGGTCACTTTTTTGCCTCAATAACCCATTTTTGTTAACACTGGTTCCCTATAGGCTTAAGTTGCTGCATGGTCACAGCGTGAGCAAAGCCCAGGGGTAATATATAATATATATATAGTTCAGGCGCTACCTCCCTGTAATATAATCACAGGTTTAGATAAGTCACTTGCCCAACGTCACTGGTCGTGGTCGCTGGTCGCTGGCATCTGAAACATCCACCACCTTATACGAGGATCTGATTGCTAAAAACTGCTGTGGTTTCATTGATAGAGATACAGCATAGACCGGAGAATCTAATGCGTGTGATTTAGAAGAAGAGCTGAGCCACGGAGAGCTTGAGCCACGGAGATGAGCCGAGGGCTGAGCCACGGAGCTGAGCCACGGGAGATGAGCCGCGGAGTGAAGAAGAGGACATGACGTACTTCCCTGCCTGACCGGAGACCATATCACGCCCCCACCACTTCTCCCGACCCGCCGCGCCAGGCTCGTCCACGTCTAGGTGTCTCCACTCGCCCAAAATTGCACGTGCCAAATCCACATAACTAATATCCAATCACGCTAATTCTCTAAAATTACACCCTAGTAGACTTTAACGGAGTGAGAAGTGTACGTGTTGCTTAATGAAAGAGAGGCACCTTCCGCCTTAGGCTTCGCCTGGAAAAAATAGTTCAACATGATCGTGACAGCGCCCTCGATTCCTAATTTACCCGCCGGGGATCCGAGACGGTCCTTGCCACAGTTACAATCCAAGTTCTGGACCGCCCCGTGATTCTCTATAAAGAAAGCCGTAGTGTACTTGGACACGAAATTGAGAAGTATCCGCGTGAATGAACCGCAACGGGACGATTCCAGAGGAAAGATTGGGAGCAGCTGAGCAGGGCTATGCCTGGGAGCGCGGAGTGAAGCCCGCGGACTGAGCCTGCGGTGTGAGCGGCCTTGACCGCGGAGCCTGACGGCCTGAGCGCCGAAGCTGAGCCGCGGAGTCTGAGCAGGAGCTGAGCCCGGAGCTGAAGAAGGAGCACGGAGTCTGCCGCGGAGCTGATCCACGGAGCTGAGCCGCTGCGCTGACGCGGAGCTGAGCCCCCCGGAGCTGAGCCACGGAGCGTACGCTGTAATATCTGGTGCTGTGTACGAAGGCTCAGAGTCAGCATTAGTTTTATCTAAGTAAATGAATGTTAACAAGTGGCAGACAGGGGCCCCGCGAGCCGCAGCGGCTCTGGCGCACTAAACAATGATAGCGCTGCACGCACGGTGTATGCCAACACCATACTTAACTACTGTGTGGTGTGATACCTATCCGAGCTTCAAATGCAACGCCATGTATAACCTCTGTGCCCAGGACTACCTAAAACAGAGGCAATAACTCTCAAGTATACTTCTCCTGGTAAACCACTTGTATAAATAAATAATAACCAGCCTCACCAGGTGAGACCCAAAAGGTTGAAACGGCTGGTCTGTGGTGGGGTTGGTTACTGGCTCGCATCTTAACCAGCCCAATCCCACTGTGCTGAAAACTGCAATGCAGTCAAGCTAGTTTCTGGGGTCCATATCAAATGATTTGTTGTCCTCCACCATTGTACTGACGCTGCCAGAATATGTTAGAAGCACATCCACAATATAAAAGTTAAATACAAGAAACATTACGACCTCCCGCAAGAAAATTGAGTTCACAATTAGACAACCTGAATGACCCATGTTTTATGTACGGAACTTGGATCTCATGTTAAACGTTGTTCTCTACGTCCCGCGACAACGAAGAACGGAGAGATCTGCTTTCCGGAGCTGGTCCGGTCGGTCTTTCCCAAAAACCTCCGAATATCAGCTGTAATATTGATATTCTTCTCTCTGACGGCTCGCGGCGTTTGGTTTTGGAAAATGATATGAATAGGCCGTACGGGGGGGGGGGGGGCGACGACGAGATGCGTTCGTGTAAAAATTCCAGAAGCGCCACGTACGAATACATAAGTTTCTTTCTGGAGCGTTTGGAAAGGAGTAGTCAAGAGCAATGAGATTAGCCTTCGCCAGCAGCCTCACAGCAGCTGATTGGGAAAATGTGAAGGCTCCTCTTCCATGGCAGGTTAATACATGCAGAAATGCTTTCTCTAGCACGAAGTTGTTACATACATGCAAAATGTTTTCCTCTTAGCACGGAAGTTACATACGGTGCAGAATGCTTCCTCTTACGCACGGAAGTTACCATACAGCTTGCCAGAAAATGCATTCCTCTTAGCACGGAAGTTACCATACGTGCAGAAATGCTCCTCCTATGCACGGAAGTTACATACGTGCAGAACATCTTCCCTTAGCAGGAAGTACATACGTCAAAAGTCTTCTCTTAGCACGGAAGTTACATACGGTGCACGAAAGCTTCCTTCTTAGCAGCCGAATTACAATCTGCAGAAATGCTTCTCTTAGCGGAGTCCTCTTAGCATGGAAGTTTCCTTTACAGTTCTAGGTCAGAGTGCTTCTCTAGGCATGGAAGTGTTACCATACGTGCAGAAATGATTCCTCTGAGCACGGAAGTGTGTACATACGTGCAGAAAATGCTTCTCTTAGAACGGAAGTTACATACGTGCAGAAGTGCTTCCCTCTTAGCACGGAAGTTATACATCGTGTCAAGAAAGCTTCCTCTTAGCGTGGAAGAGTACATACGTGCAGAGATCTTCCTCTTAGCATGGAAGTTACATACAGCAGGAAATGCTTCTCTTAGCACGGAAGTTACATACGCAGAAATGCTTCTCTAGCACAGAAGTTACAACGTGCAGAACTGTCCTTTAGCACGGGAAGTTACATACGTGCAATAATGGCTTCCCTCTTAGCACGGAATTACATACGTGCGAAATTGCTTCCTCTTAGAACGGAAGTACATACGTGCAGAAATGCTTCTCTTAGAATGGAAGTTCCATAACATCAGACAATGTTTCCGTCAGATCATGAGGAGAAGTTACATACGTGCAGAAATGTTTCCTCTTACATGGAAGTACTACGTTCGAAATGCTTCCTCTTGCACGGAAGTTACATACGTGCAGAAATGCTTCCTCTTTAGCACGGAAGTTCATACACTGCAGAAATGTGTTCCCTTAGCGTGGAAAGTATCATCGTGCAGGAGATGCTTCCTCTTAGCATGGATAGTTACATACATCGAAAAGGGGGGGGGGAATGCTTCCTCTTAGGACCGGAGTTACATCGTGCAGAAATGCCTGTCCCTTTAGCACGGAAGTTTACATACGTAGAGAAATGTTCCTCTTAGCACGGAGTTACATAACGTGCAGAAATGCTTCCCTTAGCACGGAAAGTTACATACGTGCAGTAAATGCTTTCTCTTAGCACGGAAGTTTACATACGTGCGAAAGGCTTCCTCTTATAATGGAAGTTCAAAACAGCAGAAATGTTCCTCAGCAGAAAGTTACATACATGCAGAAATGCTTCCTCTTTAGCACGGAAGTTACACTACGTGCAGAAATGCTTCCTCTTAGCACGAGTTACATACGTGCGAAGACTGCGTCCTCAGCAACGGAATTTATATGTGCGAACTGCTTCCTGCTTAGCATGGAAGTTTACATATGACAGAAATGCTTCCTCTAGCATGGAATTTACTACATGCAAGAAAAAGTTTTCCTCTTAGCATGGGAATTTACATACCGTGCGAATGCTTCTCTTAAGCATGGAAGTTACTACGTGCAGAAATGCTTCCTCTGAGCATGTGAGGTTGAAACCGTATCCCAGCTTCCATTGCATAGCCGTAGTATTCCAGCCTCAATACTGAAGGAGACCAAAGTCAAAACACTGTCTGGTGAAGGAAGGGTTACTGGCTCTGCCTATTTAACCAGGCTGCGGAGGAAAGCTGTGTTGTAATGCGTCAGGCATAAGCTTATAGGTTGGTTCCATGTTAACGTGGATAAGAAGTATAAGAAAGGTACTGCTCATTTGCATGTCATACCCGAAGCCCGGCTGCATGGCGCACTGTAGTGCTAGGAGATAAGGGGAGAGGGCAGGAGCTGCAGACCATGTTGAGACGTGGTGATATGTTGTGACACGGTGGTTAATGATATTTTGCGATTAACAGACAATATACAACTGAAGCGTCAGAAAAGTACCGGTTCTGTGTCCATGAGCTTACACCCTAAACAGAGGAGTATATAGGTGAGACCACAGAGCTGGCCGGATCACAGGGGAATGCATTCGGCAATCAGGTAAAGACAACAGTGTTGATTAGCAGTAACGGTAGGTACATACGGCTTTAACATCTGAATCCGTTGATTGGCTGCCATGTTGCCCTTAGGCCTGCCAACCCCCTCTCCCCCCCCCCCTAATCCCCTGGAAACAGTCAACAGGATTAAGGAGATCATGAATTCCACATGTCTACTCCCCCACCCCCCCTCCTCTCTGCAGGGGCTTTCTCCCAGCCACATAGCGCTAATCTCCGCACAGAAGGGGTTGCAACGTTACAAGATGTGCTTGAGAATGATTTAAAAAGAATAACGGCTCCTCAATCCCCCACTACCTGTGATCATTTAGAGATATGCAGGGTCCCACACCAGACAAATACCACGTTTTGGAAGAAAGGAAGTAGGTTTTGTTTGTATCCGTAACATTAAGTACATGCGTAGAAAGATGGTGTTTCCCCCCCCCCCCCATCCCTAGATTTCGCAATAGATGGTGGGTACGTATATCTTATTTATAAGCGTCTCTCAGCTGTACTTAACGCTTTACACAAGAGATACAACTATACAGTACAGGGAATTATACCCAATAAGCGCAACAAATAAGATCGGGCGCTAGACAGGACGGGCAAAGCGTACAATCTAAGCCATGTTGTGCAATATACGCCAGCTTTGATCAGCACCAGTTGTGTGCAGGAAGCTTAGAAGTCCTTCTTGAGAACGTATGAACTGCACCTGTCGGTATTCCCAATCATTGATCCTCGATCTATCGGCCAAAAACATGAAACACGTGTCTTTCTGATAATGTCGCGGGGTAATGCGCGCCTTATAAATGTATAAATCTTTATGTATATATCTTTATTTATATGCGCCATCCATGTACAGCGCTTTCCCAGCTAGTACACACGCGACCATATAATAATACATTCCAATAGCGCGTTCTCCCGATGGGCACTCAGGCGCTCACAGTTACAGTATCAGACAGCGGCGCTAACGCAGCACATAGGAATGTTACAGGCAACCGTCCCGTGCCCAGGTGATCTTACACATCTATGTTTTTGAGTGCATGAGGCACAGGGATATTTTAATCAAGTCCCCTGGTTCACTGTTGACTGTCAGGTTCTTTACTCGCTGAGCCCTCTTCTCCCTAGCCTATATAGGAATAAACCCACCGACATAAAAGTGAATATGAATAGGGTCCCTACCCGAAGAGCTTACAATCTAAGTGATATGGTTATGCCTCACTGTATAGAGGAACTTCTCACTGCACCAGTCCCTACATATGTATCGGTTTAAACGATCTAAGTTTATGAATGGAGTATCAGGCGTCTAAATTGGATTAGCAACCTTTTGTGATCTGGCCTCAGTTTTCATGACAAGGTGAGTTAACCCATCACTAAAACCCTGATAATTGGAGTGGAAGCAGTTTTCACCCACTCGAGGCTTTAGCCTGCTCTTGGCATGCTGTAACATAGGAGCGCTTAAATGAGACAACTTCAACAGTGTAACTGAACCAACAACACAGCATGGGTTCTTTTGCCAACTGAATGGCATGCACACATAAATAGTTGTTTATTGATGTATTCAGACCAATGACATTGTTTAGGATGTCATCTCTTGTGGGGGCATCACTCAAGAAGAAATGTGGGACACGGCTGATCTCCATTGTTACTGGGCAGGTGTTAAAAAAAAAAAAGTGATTTTAGGCAATAAGTGGCGCTCACTTTAAACAGAGGCATTGTGCGTCCGTGCCAGGGATGCCAATCAATTGGAAGAGCTAAGGCTACGCCCAAGTGCAGGCGCGCTGGCGGGCGGGGCTGGAGCAGCGCGTGAGCGTGTGAAAGCCTCGATCAGCGGCTTCCTGGGTCCAGCTTTCAAGCGAAGAGCAGGAGATCCGACTGAAGGGGGGAGGGGGAGAAAGGTGTGGCCATAACATCAGGGTGGCTGGTTCAACCTCATTGGCTGAACCCGCGCTGTGACGTAGCCACAGAAAACGCAAAAAGTGGTCGCGCAGTCGCGATCGCTACATAACGCGCGCACGCGCTAGCTGCTGGGACCGGCCCATTGAGGGGCGGATCTTGTTCCTGGAGCGGCGCCGTAGCGAGCGCACAATACGCGTATGCGAGCAGAGCAGTAGACACTGGACTGAGGCTAATGCCACTTGAATGAGCCGAATAGTGGCATATGACACGGTCACATAGCCAATTTAGAGTGGTAGCTCCTTTCACCTCTTATATAGATTCTGATAATTCCTAAGACACAAAGGAGACTGAATAATGTCACTCATATTTGCGTGTGTTTGACAGAGATGGAAAACCATAACGTTATCGGGTATACTCAGCGCCCACAGTGCACTCAGCGCCCACATGCACTCGCGCCCACAGTGCACCAGCGCCCACAGTGCAACTCAGCGCCCCAGTGCACTCAGCGCCCACGTGCACTCAGCGCCCACAGTGCACTCAGCGCTTTACAAGAGATTACAAACAGCCGTACAGGAATATAATAAAATAAGTGCAAACAACGCAAGATTTCCTTTTCCTATTGTCTGATTTTTGCTTGCACTTATTGTATTATAATTCCCTGTACTGTTTCTTTGTGAACGCCCGAAGTACACTTTTGGGCTATAATAAATAAAAACATACATAGGAAAGGAAATCCCTGCCCGCAGGGAGACTTACATTCTACAAAGTGTTTCCCAAGTTATATATAAAATATATAATTCACCCTTGTACTCATAACCCACAGATTTTAATACGCGCCTATAATGGTCATGATAATCTCATGACTTCTATAATTGTCTCAGTGTGCATGGTGATAAGTAACACGCAGCCTATTAGCTAGGTGCTGCAATTGGCGATACTAAGTTATTATTGGGAAACCTAGAAGTTTCTAGATTTCTGTCCAATTAAATATGTTCTTTTCAATTTCCTGCACAAATAAAAGAAGCTTCTGCCTTTTAGTTAGGGCTGCGTCTATAGTACAGGTTCTCGAGCGACCCTGCACTCATCGGCAGGGGGCTGTGATGTCATCCACGCAGGTTCGCCCTGATGAAGGAGGCGATGCGAGGTGGCTGGATGTCATCACGCAGGTTCCCCTGATGGAAGGGCGATTCGGAGGTGGCTGTTGATGTCACCACGCAGGTTCGCCCTGATAGGAGGCGATGCGGATGTTTGCTGTGATGTCACCACCACACGAGTTCGCCCTGATAGGAGCGAGCGGAGTTGGGCTGTGATGTCACCCACGCAGGTTCGCCCTGATAGAGGAGGCGATGCGGAGGTTGGCTGTGATGTCACCCGCAGGTTCGCCGATAGGGAGGCGATGGCGGAGGTGTGGCTGTGATGTCACCACGCAGTTTGCTCCTGGATAGGAGGCGATGCGGAGGTGTGGCTGTTGATATCACCACGAAGGTTTCGCCCTGATCGCCTAAAAAAACCCAATTTTTTGTTGGCTCAAAATATAGCTCCGCAGATCGCTCTTCATCGCGTGCACGATGGTCCGGCCCGTAGAGCTGCTGCGTTTTGTTCGACGCCGCGCCACAGTGAAGCAGTAATAAAATCACTTTTATAAGCCATGGGCCGGTGAAACAGGACATTTCATTGTAGCTGCAACGTTGAGAGGAGAGAATGTCTCAAGGTTTTCGGCACCAAACGGAACTTTATCAAGGGAGCCGAACTTGAGTAATACCTCTCACTTTGCTCTGGAGTGCCTGTCTGCTTTCCTCCATCATGATGTGCTGCCTCTGCCTTGCTGACACCTTTTAATATGTTGTAATAAAAAATAAAACGAATAGGCCATCAAAAATATGCAAAAATGTAATGATTTGCCCAAACTTTTTCATCTAACTCAGGGGTGCGCCTTTTTAAACTTGCGCCCCCCTGCCTCGCGCCCCCTCTCCTCCTCCGCTCCGGCGGGTTCAAATGACATCACGGGGTCATGTGACAATAACTTTACCATGGCAACGTGACAAAATGGCGCTGGTTATTCATGGTGAAGTTCGCCGAAGATCAGGTAAGAGAAGCTCAGGGCCTCAAACGGTCCCCCCCGGCACTTAAATTAAGTGCCTTTGGGAGAGGCATGCCTCTGTAGAGTCGCGTCGGCAACCCTGGAAATATCCAGCCCCCACTTAGAGGCACCACTGATTAACCTCTGGGGCCTTAATCAAGATAAAGAGAGGGCGCTGAGACGTAGTGCCAAGAAATGACATTTTTGCTTATTTTTGGGGCTATCCCTTGTTATGTTGTACAGTACTTTATAGACTCTGATCGCAGAATCCCAACTCGCAGCCTGGTCTATACAGTATATGTGTGTGCCCCCAACGTCCAATCACATTGTTATATGGGGATGGTTTTCATTTGGAGTAAGTGATCATCAAACAAAAAGGAAAGCCTACAAACAATCCAACCGTTTCTCACCTGTGCCTACATTGGGGGCCGACAGGTGTATGTGTACTCTAAAACACGGCATTCCCAGGAAAAGTAAATCGAGACGTCTCAGTTTCTTGTGCTAAGCTACACCTCAACATGAAAGACTTTCTGCAGTTCCTCACAGTTAACCTTGTGTCAATGTCCGAGCATCTCAACTCTAACCCATGAAAAATATATCCAAAATCACCAAAGCGTTCGCACACATTACCTGTTTCTGACCTCCTTGGCTCAGGGTATAGTAGGGGAGGGATATACACACCCCTATGAAGAAGTCACAAGACTATGATGGAGCGATCCTGTGTCAGACGGTCTAGAGGCCTCACACCCAATTGACTGTGACTTGGGGATAAATAAGGAGGTTACTTATGGGCCCGAGGGATGGGGGGCGGGGGGGGGGGGGGGGGTTTCAAGAGACGGGATCATTCTCGTTTTCTAAATCAAGGGGTTTTGGCAATCCGTAATCGAGGCCTAAACAGGCACAAGGTATCTCTGCTTTCAGCCAGGTGGCTCAATCTTCACTGAGCCACTGTGGTGAAGAACAGGGATATCCTCGGAAACCGGACTGTTGGTGGCCCTCGAGGACTGATGTTGTCCACTCCATTGTATCAAACAGCTACACCTAATGTCTTCCGATTGCCTATCATGGGGCTTTACGTCAGCAGCGTGCTTGTAAACATGCCGCCAGGTATAATGAGAATAGTTATCGCTTCTCCCTCTCTCTCCACTACACACCGTTCCCAATTACATCAGTCCTGGAACACTTATGAGGACACCGGTTACCTTATCCCAAAATTGCATTTTTTGGGCTGACAAAGCTACGGGAAAATAAAAGAGTGTGAGGGA
Source organism: Ascaphus truei (assembly GCA_036426205.1). NCBI lineage: Eukaryota > Metazoa > Chordata > Amphibia > Anura > Ascaphidae > Ascaphus > Ascaphus truei. The sequence continues at coordinate 9,721 of WSYH01013266.1, forward strand.
TCCCATGACATGATAGTTGTCCGATAAATACGCTAATATATAACGTTATATTTCAGAGTTTCAGGCTTGTGGCAACCACGGGCAGGAAGGGAACTCAAATAACAGGAAAATCATCGAATATTACTGTACTCATTTGGGCCTGCTAAACCATTACTATTATTGCCAAACAGCATTCATTGTTCTATCCTCCAAAACTGTCAATAATACCCAGTACATACTCCAAAGTATACAGTGTCAAAAAGAACGGAAGGATACTGTATACATCCTAATAGGGGGCTTGCAGATGGTACCTATATAACAAAATGTGTTTTAATCCAATAAATGACACAATACAATAAAGGGAATCATTTACTAATTGTTAGCCATCTGTGACCGTGGGCAGTAACCGTATTCCCTGTACCATTGGCACCAAAATTAAATTGCTAGCTCTTCAGGGAATGAAATCACGGGGTCTGCAAATTCTATGTACAGACTCTGCCACATGCAGCGCTATATAACCCAGTTTGTGTGCTGCTCCGATGCCCGAACATCAGGATTGAATAAAGAGCAGTTTAAAGCCGCGGTAAACACAGGTTTCACTATTTTATACAGGATTGAAGCCAGGATGGAGCTGTACCTCGTTAATTACCAGACCGGGGGACACCCTGGTTCCAGATGATCCCTGCACACCTACGGATGGTTAAGTATTGCAGGCAAGACGAGCAGGGCAACCACCTGGAGCCAAGCCCCTCCGGTTAGCGCTGGAGGAGGGTGTGGTCAGGGCAAAGGCCCATTACTTTTTTTGACAGGAGGGTGTACCGCTGCCAGCGTGCCGCCTTGGGCTCCGGCATAGTAAAGCCGGCCAGCAAAGAACAGTGTGGTCCTAAAAAATGGCGCGGTGTTAGGAAATGTCCCTATCACGCCAGGTCAATAAGAAGCAGTGACATGGGGGACCTGTGTTGGAGGAGTGATGGCCATATTTAAACTGGAAGAGATACCGGCGACCACTACGGGTACGTTATCTCTGAACATCTGCCAAGCAGGGGGTCCCGGAGAGGAAATAAATGTTCTTTTCCGGATGAACCCATGCTTCCCCTACTGTAAAAACAAAATAAATGAAATCCGTATGGGCGCTTACACAAATATGCCGAGTTTTACCAAATGCCGCATGTATTTTTTTAGGGGGAGACGGTCCCTCCTGGCCCAATTGTTAATTCCCCCTCTATTGCTCTGATGCAGAGCGGTGGGTTTGTGCAAAAAATTAAAATAAATGTGCGTTGGTGTTTATACATAGCTACAAACAGCAAATTTTATTGCCTGGCAATGGGTACGTCAAGACCCACTCACCTAAATGATCAGCTAACAACAAGATGAGGACCCCCGTTCTATGGGCGGCCACAGAGAGCGAAGGGAGCAGTGTTTGAGGAACTGAAGTAGCAGGTGGCAGCCGGCCTGACCACGCAGGATATCCCAGGCTCAATGCATAACACATTGATGCTTCTGAGGAAAGCTTGCATGGTGGAGAGGATCGTGGGAAGCTATCCGCGGCCTCGCCTCACGGCTTGGGCTTCCAACATGTTATATCTAATGCGTATACGCCGGCGCCTTCGGTCGTCTCAGCTGGAAACTGGCCTCCGACAGTTGAGAAATCTGGTCCAAACGCTCGAGCAAAAAAATAAAAAGCTTAAGCTGGTGGGCCCCAGGGATTCAAAGCTTCGCCGGGGAAAAGCTGCTTGGGAAAGGACTTCTCGATTGTAAGCGCTCCAGATCTTCCCAGAGATGTCCCCACATGCTAACGATCCCTATCTCCCAAGGCAAAATGCGACACACAGTCGTATTTGTCGCAAGTCGTGCTGAAATATACTTGGGCCAAGCAGTGTTCTAGGTAATGGTGTGGCAAACTGGGGAGGTGTCAGATTTTCTGTGGGGGGACAGACGATGATTAAAGGGGCCCCGCGTTCTTCCCCACCAAAAACATTTAAATTAAATGCCGGGGAGCACGGAGAGCCTCGGTATGCATTTACCCCCTTGTCTCCGGGGGCTTGTGGCCAAATTGCGCCGATGCTGGAGAAAAGGTCAAGGGTGGGACGTGTGCGCGAGCAGGGAGGGGGAGAGGACCAGCAGGGGGGCGGAAATAAAAAACCTTGTCTAGGTCGGATGGCCATCTCTAACCTCAAGGACCACCAACAGGTCAGGTTTACAGGATATCCCTGCTTCAGAACAGTGGCTCAATCTTTTGAATGTACCACTGTTGCGAGCAGGGAGGGAGATCCTGTAATTGAACCTGTTTGGTGTATGTTGAGGATGGAGTGGCTACCATGTGGCTCATGGATTAATCTTAGTTGCGCATATGAGTATGTCTGCAAAGAGATGATGGGATTTCTGGAGCAGTGAGAAAAGTTTAGGACAGAGTCCATTTGCAATGGCGGGGGTGGTCGGATTAAAAACATGGGCAGGTTGGCGTTATTTTTCTGGGCTGTTTAGCGTGGTTTTCTCTGTCACTTTGAGGATGGCCGTTGATTTGATTTAAAAAAAAAATTTTAAGTGCGAATACAGTGCAAATAAAGCGAAACTTCATAAATATACTGCGTTTCCGTCAGAAAAAAAGATCGCATTTTGGATGCACACGGCGTAAGCACAACACTGCGGGAGCTGTGTAAATAAGAAAAACCTGAGCGCACGACAGGTTAGAAGAAGCAGCAGAGTCAGCGTCTGAGAATACAGGGGGGAATATGGCGGGACTAGACGTTATTAAGGAAAATACAATTGTAAACCGCTTGCAGGCACAGAAACCGCCCGGCATTGTACAGGTATACCAAGCTGGTAACAGCAGCTGGTCGCCCCCGTACATACATACATACATACATACAGACATACATGTGGACATTTAGGACCCCAGATTTGCTAACAGCATTAAAGCCTTAACGATCCCTTATATTTTTTGTGGTGCGGTGGCCGGGGTGGGGGTTTTTTATAATGGGCCTTTAGTTGGGAAAAGGAAACTATTATTTGACACATTATTATGCGGTACCGCGCAACGGAATATTGTTCTGGTTTACGAATAAAACGATAAGAAGAATTATTATTCCGGACTAACGAAAAGCATTTCATTTCTAGGGAGGCGATATTGTTCCACTTGTATAACAACATGTTCAAATCCTGGCGCCGGGCAAAAACATTTAATGCCCTGTACCTCACGCACAAAGATAGATGTAAATTAGAAGATTGTAAGACTTTGGGGCACTGGGGACTCATGTGCTGAAAAATCTAAATACATTTTTTTTAAATATATTAGATTTACTATATATATATATTACTATATATATATAGATATATACATAATATATATATATATACCATTTAATGCTTAGAATGTGTTGGCGGCCCGTATGGTACTGCGAACACGCCGGCCCGTATGGGTAGCGCACACGCCGGCCCGTTATGTACTGAGCACACGCAGGGCCCGTATAGATGGTACTGCGCACACGCCGGCCCGTATTATGGTCCGGCGCACAGCCGGCCCGGAGGCTTAATGCGCACACGGACGGCCGTATGGTATGCCACAAGCCGGCCCGTATCGGTACTGCGCACACGCCGGACCGTATGGTACTGAGCAACGCCGGCCCCGTAGGGTACTGCGCACACGCGGCCGGTATGGTACGGCGCACACGCCGGCCCGTATGGTATGCTCACAGCCGCCGTATGGTACTGCACACACGCCTGCCCGTATGGTACTGCGCCAACCACGCCGGCCCGTATGGTACTGCGCACACGCCGCCCGTATATGGTCATGGCACAAGCAGGCCGTATGTACTGCGCACCCGCCTGCCCGTATGGTTACTGCGCACACGCCTGCCCGATGTACTGCGCACACGCCTGCCCGTATGGTAATGAGCACACGCCTGCCCGTATGGGTATGCGCCACACGCTGCCGTTATGGTACTGCGCACACCAGGCCAGTTATGTATGGTATGGTACTGACGCACACGCCGGCCTTATGGTACTGGCACACGCCGGGCCCGTATGGTCACTGCGGCACAAGCCGGCCCGTATGGTGATGGTACTGCGCACACGCAGGGCCCGTAGGTACTGCGCCAAACGCCGGCCCGTATGGTACTGCGCAAAGCCGGCCGTATGTACTGCTCACACGCTGCCCGTATGGTACTGCGCACACGCCGGCCGGATGGTACGCGCACCCGCCGGGCCGTATGGTACTGCGAACACGCCGGCCCGTATGGTACGCGCCACGCAGGCCCGTATGGTACGCGCACACGCAGGCCCGTATGGTACTGAACAAACTAGAGCAATAGAAAGAAAATAAGAACGAGGGTGGTGTTAATCCAGGGATGCGATTGGCTGACAAGCTCAAGGATGGGGAATATGGAACAGTTATGATTCATTCCAAGTTGTTTGTGTGAGTTAAAAAGTTTGTGTTGTAATTGTAAAATGAATGTTCTGCATTCAGCGACCGCAACACTGGAGACCACACGATGTATTAGCATGGTCCTGAAGCAACAAACCATACGTACTAATGGGGAACACTGTCACCAATTCACCCTACTAAAAGTTGGGGGGGGGGGGTCTCTTTATATACAAAGTCCTTGCACAGGCTACGAAGACCCCAGAGTTCCACAAAAAACCAAAATCAGCACGTGGCGAAGAGGAATATGCAAAAGCAATATCTACGCTGGGTTAACAAGTGCGCCATTGATTGGAAAACCGTCCGACTGCCAACTCAGTGCTCATGGGCCACCAAGGTCAGGTCTTCAGGAATCCCTGCCTTCAGCACAGGTGGCTCAGTCGTGTCTTGAAGCAGGGATATCCTGAAAACCGACTGTTGGAGAACGAGAACTGAAGTCTGCCACTCCGGCTCTAATGAATCCAGCGCGGGTTCTTTCACGGGGAAAGCTGTCGAAACATTGATGTAAAAACGGACGTGCGCTTAGAGGAAACATTCGCATTAGCAATCTTTTTTTAATTTCATCCGAATACTGCTACAAGACAAAGAGATCAAAGCATTGTGAACTTTATATGTGGACTTAACGGACACATATTACGGTCACGTCACTTGCAGGGGTGTCGGCTGAATCACAAAGGTAGGCAACAAATGGTCTTTGATGCAGGATATTATGCAGCACACAGACTATTATACCCTGGCCACAGGGGAATGCAAAGCCCTGTACGCCCTATGCTGACTCATAGAAATTTAAACCTGAGCACTAGCCAGCTTCCGGCTTCCATCAGTTTTCTAGAAGGGTGAGAAAACTCAGTCCTCAGGGACAACCAACAGGTCAGTCTCAGTATCAGTCTTTGAATGAGCCACATGTGCCGACGAAGGAACATATCTGAAACCAGACATGCTGATGCCCTTGAAAACGGAGTGCACCCCCCCCCCCCCCCGTTTTATAGTCACCGGATTTTGATAAATCCCAGTTAGATAAATATGTAAAATTGTGTTAATAAATAATTCGGTTGGTTGATAGAAGAACGCGGACAGAAATGGAATTTAACCATGTATGAAGTTCTGTTGTGCCGGTCTTGTTGCATTATTCCACGCTGCTTTGAAAAGTTTAAATTACGCCTCAAAAAAAACGCAAGCATTTAAAAGGGGCATTATTCCTAGACTCGAGATGATGCGCGAATTTGGCATGCTCGGAAAGAAAGCCCCCTGACATTAGGCCAGAATCTGAAAAGTGTAATTAAATATTTTTTAAATTCAATATATAAATAAAAAATGCCCACTGTGGTGCAAGTCTCAGGACCGTCTGTAGCACTGTCATTCCCAAGTATTGCCGTAGCTACAGTGCTTCCCCTGCAGACAGGGATTCTGGGTAATGCTGCAAATGAGAAGTGTGTACAGTTTACGACGGATCCAAGTTAAAATGGAACCCCATAAGCTTCGATGAGACTGCTTTTTTGGCGCCAAATTCTCTTGTACCGTTAGAGGTACGTACACCCTTACTTTGAGACCGCACACGGTGCAAACTTGGGGGTTGGTCCTCTTTACGCGGATTTGTGTAATGTTAGGCAAGACATTAGAACAAAGATAATAACTAATAATTCAGCTTATCAGGAATTATTTCAGTGATTCACAGCCACTGCATTACAAACAAACCAGAGCGAACTAGAAAATCAGACCTCTGAACACCAGTTGGAAACCGTTAATTCTCACACCGGCATATGAGTCCTTGTTCACGTTGATTGCAGGGGACTACCCCACGTATCCGTCCTAAATGGCGTTCTTAGAGTTGTGGATTTATGTAGAACGATGATAACGCCGCGCTAGACCATTAAACTTGCCAGAATAATGGGCCCTCGCTTCTGTTTGGTTGTTTATGGAATTACTGCTGGAGGTTTTCTCAGTTCCATAATTATGGATGCGATGAATGCAGAATAAGCCAAAACCATTAGTGGTGCCTCAACTTGTAGCAAAAACATCAACCAGGTCCCCAAACAGGTTGTCTTGGAGGAAAATGACAATAAATGTTGAGTAGTAAGATTGGAATTCTCAGGAGTTTCATATATCAAGACACTCAAAAACATTTCTCCCTCACGGTGGAACTCCCCCACAACAGCAGGACATGCCCCTCATCTCGTCCCTTCAAAGCCCATACACCGTGGAACTCCCACAATCCGCAGACAAGCACTGTCTCTACGTCCCCTCACTGCCCCTCACCTGAGGAAATCCCTCACCATCCGCAGACAGCACGGTCTATCCGTCCCCTCACTGCCCTCACATGAGACACTCCTCACAATCAGCAGACAAGCCACGTTCTCGTCCATCGGCCCTTCACCTGAGGAACTCCCTCACAATCCGGGACAAGCACTGTCTCTCCGTCCCATCACCGGGCACCCTACAATCGACATGAAGGACAAGCCCCTAATCTCAGGTCCCCCCCTGTGGAACTCCATCACAATCGCAGACAAGCCCTCCTCTCAGTCCCTCATGCCTCCTTACCTGAGGAACTCCCTCACAATCAGCAGAAAGCAACTCCTCTCACGTCCCCTACACTGCCCCTCCTGTGGAACTCCCTCACAATCCGCAGACAAGCAACCGCCTCCCGTCCCACTACACTGCCCTAACCGAGGAAACTCCTCACAATCCGCAGACAAGAACCTTCCCCTCAGCCCTACACCGTGGAGCTACCTCACAATCGCAGACAAGCACATCATCTCCGTCACCCTCACTGCCCCTCACATGAGGAACCCCTCACAATCCGCAGACAAGCACCTCTCTCCTACCATCCGCATCACGGTGGGATCCTAACAACCGCAGACAAGCAAACATGGTTCCCTATAGGCTTAAGCTTGCTGCATGGTCACAGCTTTGAGCACAGCCAGGGTTAATATATATATATATATATAGTTCATGCGCTACTCCCTGTTCCTATAGATCACAGGTAGATAAAGTCACTTGCCCAACGTCACTGGTCGCTGGTCGCTGGTCGCTGGCATCTGAACACATCCAACCACCTTATAAAGGATCTGATTGTAAAAACTGCTGTGGTTTCATTGATAGAAGATACAGCATTAGACGGGACTCTAATGCGTGTGATTAGAAGAAGAGCTGAGCCACGGAGCTGAGCCACGGAGCTGAGCCGCGGAGCTGAGCCGCGGAGCTGAGCCACGGAGCTGAGCCGCGGAGCTGAGCC
>WSYH01013267.1:0-17351 GCA_036426205.1 Ascaphus truei
TGCTCTCCTCTGGGACAGAGATACAAGTACAGGTCTCCTCTGGGACAGAGATACAAAGTACAATGTCTCCTTCTGGGACAGAGAACAAAGTACAGGTCTCCTCATGGGGCAGAGATACAAAGTACAGGTTCTCCTCTGGGACAGAGATACAAAGTACAGGTCTCCTCTGGACAGACGATACCAAGTAAGGTTCATCTGGGCAGAGATACAAAGTACAGGTTCTTGAGCCAGAGCATACAAAGTAGATCTCTACTCAGTTCATAATGCAACTTTCCATTAATGTGAAGACCAAGAATGTGTAAAGACAAAGTTTCGTTCCATATGGACCTTTCTCACTGATCACCTACGAAAGGTCCATATGGGGCATTGAACTTTGTTTTCCACGTTCTTGGCTGTCACATTAAATGGAGAATTGCATTATGAACTTTGTATCTCTGTCACAGAGGAGACTGCATTTGTATCTCGTCCCGAGGGAGACTTGTACTTGTATCTCTGTCCCAGAGGAGACTTGTACTTGTATCTCTGTCCCAGGAGAGCTTGTACTTTGTATTCTGTCCCAGAGGAGAATGTACTTTGTTTCTCTGTCCCAGAGGAGATATGTACTTTGTATCTCTGTCCAGAAGATTGTACTTGTATCTCTGTCCAGAGGAGATTTTTACTTTGTATCTCTGTCCCAGAGGAGACTTGTACTTTGTATCTCTGTCCCAGAGGAGATGTACTTTGTATCTCTGTCCCAGAGGAGATTTGTATACTTTGTATCTCTGTCCCAAGGAGACCTGACTTTGTATTCTCTGGCCCAGAGGAGACCTGTACTTTGTATCTCTGTCCCAGAGGGACCTGCACTTTTTATCTCTGTCCAGAGGAGACCTGATTTGTATTGTCGTTTGTATCTCTGTCTTAGAGGTGACCTGCCACTTTGTATCTCGTCCCAGAGGAGACCTGCACCTTGTATCTCTGTCCCAGAGGAGACATGTACTTTGTATCTGTCCCAGAGGAGACATTATCTTGTATCTCCAGAGGAGACCGCATTGATCTGCTGTCCTGAGAGACTGCACCGGTGTCTCTGTCCCAGAGGAGACCTGCACTAGTATCTCTGTCCCAGAGGAGACCTGCACTATGTATCTCTGTCCTAGGGAGTACCTGCACTTGGTGTCCTGTCCAGAGGAGACTCTGCCTATGTATATCTGTCCCAAGAGAGACCTGTACTTTGTTATCTCTGTCCCAGAGGGACTACTGCACTTTGTGTCTCGGCCAGAGGAGACCCACATGTATTCTCTGTCCAGAGAGACAGCCACTTGTGTCTGCTGTCCCAGAGGAGACGCGACTTTGTACTCGTCCTAGAGGAGACCTGTACACTTGTATCTCTGTCCCAGAGGAGACCTGCACTTGTATACTCTGTCCTAGAGGAGACCTGCACTTGTGTTATTCTTGTCCCAGAGAGGACCAAGACGTTACTTTGTATCTCTGTCCTAAAGGAGAATGTACTTTGTATATCTGTCGAAGAGACTGTACTTTGTATTCTGTCCAGAGGGACCTGTTTGTACTTTGTATCTCTGTCCTAGAGGAGACCCTGTACTTTGGTATCTCTGTCCTAGAGGAGACTCTGTACTTTGTATTTCTTTCCCAAGAGGAGACCTGTACTTGAAAATTGTTTGTTATGTTGTGTTGGTGCACAGCCGGATTCTCCTCGCCTGAAACAGTTCCCTGCACTTGGAACTGGTTTAGAATAGAAGTATAATGCGTGGTGCTTAGAACTGTATACAGTATAATGATAATGTTATAAGATAATGAACCTATATGAGGTCTGGATATATTCTTGATTGTAGGGGTACAGGGATGTGTGGTATGGGTGATTCCTAGTTTGTAAACCACTATAGAGGCTCCCAAATTGTCCAGAAACCCAAAGGCTAATGAGTCACCCAATGAATAGTACCCTAATCCTTTTGGGAATAATGATATAACGCGTGTAGCAAGTAAGAAAACTCACATGTTTGCTGCAGCGTCACGTTGATCCCACCAGACCTCTGGGTGTTGCCTCCGTTCTTGGAGATGATGCAGATAAGAGAGAGAAATGGCAGAGCACAACTGGAATCATCCGAACAAGAAATTAGGAGGAAAGTGCGTTATCCATAAAAATGTAATAGTCTTGAAGGAAAAAGGGCAAGGCATTACCTACCAACATGTTGGTGCTACACAGAGCATTGTCAAGGCATGTGCTCTGTGTACGTAGCACCAAACATGTGGTGGGTAATGTCCTTTTTTCTTCCAACTATTACATTTTTATGGATAACGCACTTTCCTCCTAATTTCTTGTTCGGATGATTCCGGTTGTGCTCTGCCATTTCTCTCTCTTATCTGGTTTTAGATAGGCACTAAAAAGGGACATAATCTTGAAGTGTCGTCAGCTGCGGCTGCACAAAGCCAAAAGCCCCGTTTTCCCAAAACCGCATATTTTGCAGCGATGGAGCCGAAAATTGATGACTGATTTCTAGTTTTTTGTGACGTTTTGGGAAGCTGAACATGTCACTGAGCAAAGAACAAACCCTTGAAAATATAATTAAATGCAGAAAACAGAGATAATCTGCAGACAACAGGTGAGTGGATGGGTATTCATTAGCATAAATACATGAGGAGCACGTATGTATTAGTAATGGGGTCCTGCACTCCAGTCCTCAAACGCCCCCCTCCCCCCAACAGGTTCAGGTTTTCAAGGAATCCCTGCTTCAGCACGGGGGCTAATTACAGTCTGTCAGCACAGCAGGTCAATCAGAGGCTCAGTCTTTGATGAGCCTCTGATTGACCTCTGTGCGAAGCTGGATATCCTGAAACTCTGTAAGTTTGTCCTGGGTTGGATGGGGTGGCAGGAAGCTCGCTGATTGTGAGATGAAGTAAATCTATTTTTTCCCTATCTTATATTAGCTTAGCTAGAGAGGAAACGCTTATTCAACAAAAACCGTGGCAATTCCCCAAAACCCAGGAAACCCCCATGGTACAGCTGGGTACATGCCTTAACTTTCCTGAAACTAGCCCCAGCATTCCTGCATTGATTAATGGCCTATCAGTTAACAGCGGGGGGTCCCTGGCAAACCCATTTCAAACTGAATTGGATGCCAGGATCCCTGCGTGTTAATCTAGGTCGTTAGCAATGCAGAATATGCCCTTAAACGTGCCTCAAACTACCCAGAACATACCCAGCACCTACCCAGAACATACCGCTACCCAAGCACATACCCGAATGGTAACCTGGCTTAGTTTACGGCAAATGTTAGAATAAACTTGCCTCTACTGTATATAATGTGTTCATCTTTCTTGATCTACCAGTTTCAGTTATTCAAGTCCAAGTGCAAGGATGAATCGGAATGCCAATTCAACACCCTGTGCTCCTGGGGAGTTTTCACTCCCTACCTTTAAGAAGTTATTAAATATATAACGCGCAGTCCCCGTGAGAATACACGTTCAGGTGTGTGAGATCTTCTGTTTTAGATAAAGGTGTAGTTTCTCTGCCGGTAAGGTGCAGGCAGTTGGCAGAGTGGCCGGGATCCCACTTCTGCCACAAACACTGCAGCTGGTATTTCGGGCGCGGACTATTCTTTAAACGTCTTACACAAGACATTCTAACATAATAATAAACTGTTTTATTGTCAAGTGGCAAACACATAACGTTTCGGAGATCTCTCTTCCTCAGGTGGAATATTTAAAACTGAAGAGGGAGATTCCCAAACGTGTGTAGGACTTTATTAGGATAGTGCAGCGGCCGAAGATATCCAGCAACATGAAATAACATGCTATAGTGTAATTTATGTGTGTGTATATACATATATACATTATGACATATATACTATATATATATATATATATATATATATCTTATATATACTATATATATCAAGGCTCCTTACCGGCAGACCGAGATCCACGGGAATACCAAAGTAGGCACAGCAAGGAGAGACGGCACACTTATTAGCAACAAGAATTGTATTGGTAAAGCAGCACAAAACACCAACGTTCGGTCCTAAAACAGGACCTTTATCAAGGTCCGTTTTTAGGACCGAAACGTTGGTGTTTTGTGCCTGCTTTACAATACAATTCTTGTTGCTAATAAGTGTGCTGTCTCTTCCTTGCTGTGGCCTACTTTGGACCCTGATTCTCTGTGTCTGCCTGGTAAGGAGCCTTTGATTATATTCATTCATATGGGACTAAGCACCTGTCTTCATCTGTACTAACTGCTTACGATATATATATATTTATATATATTTATAGATAAATATATATATATATGATTATATATATAGATATTTATATTTATGTATATATATATTATATATTATATCATATAATATATATATATATATAATTAAAGCGAATAATGAGTTCTTCAGTATTAGGTGATACCTTTTTTATAGGACTAACAATTTATGTGCATAGGACCGCTTTCGAGAGTTATCCTCTTCTTCCAGGTCAGCAGGTCATATCAGTATTGCTTGACCGAAGAAGAGAGGATAACTCTCGAAAGCTTGTCCTATGACATAAATTGTTAGTCCAATAAAAAGGTGGCTATCACCTAATACTGAAGAACTCATTTATTCTGCACTATATATATATATATATATAATATTATATATATATATATAACACTACATACATTACACACACTCATAGAATATACTACCATACATAAACACAATACACACATACGTACTGTACATACACACATACATACGTACTGTACATACATATACACATAATGTATACACATTACATACACATACACAAATACATACATACGTGTAACTACAGTTTAACCATCCTGATTTTTATCTGCCATAGATAATAAGGACCTCAAAGAGCAGTACAGGCATACCCAGTTTAAGGACACTACTTTAGTACACTGCGCCTGGAGTAAGTAAGACAATTTCGCCCAATAGGCAAACGGCAGCTGACGCATCGCGGTCCACGTCCTGAACAGCAATACCGGCTCCCTACCGTGTGATCGAAGCTGTGCGCAAGCGGGGAGACTATAGAGCTTTAAATGCGTTATTTACATCAGTTATGCGCGTTATATGACGATTGCAGTGCAGGTACTTGCATCGATAAGTGGGGAAAAGGGGAGTGCTTCACTTTAAGTACATTTTCACTTTACATACATGCTCCACGGTCCCATTGCGTACGTTAATGCGGGGTATGCCTGATATTGGAACCGGCCAACTAATTACGCTGCCGGCTAATACTGTAATAGTATATTATACATTGGATTTATTATAGACATCTTTTTACTTCCAAAACATTTTAACCCCTATTATTTGGAGGCATCATGCAGCCACCTCTGGGGGGGAATCCTGTGGTGTTTCACAGAGCAGGAGGAGGCACAGTGGTATGTAGGGGGGGTTTGAGGGCCCACACTCCCCAGTGGTGGACTTGCAGGAGGCTCCCCCGCGCGAAGCGTTGCGGCTTAGAACCATCTGTAAAGGGGAAAACCGTATTAGGGCCTGGCTGCTGGGAGCAGACTAGTCTGCAGGAGTGGAGGGAGCTGAGGGAGACGGTTAGTCAGTGAGACTAGTGAGTGACAGGGTTTAGTCAGTGAGAGTGAGTGACAGGGTTATGTCAGTGAGAGTGAGTGACAGGGTTAGTCAGTGAGAGTGAGTGACGGTCAGGGGTTTAGTCAGTGAGAGTGAGTGACAGAGTTAGTCAATGAGAGTGAGTGACAGGGTTGGAGTGATTGGAAGTGAGAGCGACAGGTTTGTTCTGTGAGTGTAAGGGACAAAGTAAGTCATGAGAGTGAGTGAAAGGATTAGTCCGTGAGAGTGAGTGACAGGGTTAGTTAGGGTGAGTGAGTTGGTTAGTCAGTGAGGTGAGTGACAGGTTAGTCAGTGAGAGTAAGTGGCAGGGTTAGTTAGTTTGCTATGAGTGACAGGGTAGTCAGTGAAGTAAGTGGAAGGGTTAGTTAGTGAGCATGCATGACATGGTTAGTTAGTGAGTGTAGTGACAGGGTTAGCTAGTGGGAGGGACAAGTAAGTCACGAGTGTAAGTGCAGGGCTGTCAGTGAGAGTAAGTGACAGGGTGATGACAGGATTAGTTAGTGAGAGTGAGTGGCAGGGTTAGTCAGTGAGCATGAGTGACAGGGTTAATCAGTGATAGTAAGTGGCCAGGTTATTCAGGTGAGAGTCAGTGGTAGGGTTAGTTAGCTATGAGTGAGCGAGATTGACAAGGTAAGTGCAGTCAGAGTGAGTGCAGGGTTAGTCGTGAAGTGAGTGACAGGGATAGTGACAGATAGTAGTGAGGTGAAGACTGTTAGTCAGTGAAGGGTGCAGGGTTAGTTAGTGAGGTGTGAGTGATAGGTTGTTAGTGAGAGTGAGTGACATGGTAAGTCAGTGAGAGTAGAGTAGGGTGTTAGGTTGAGTGAGTGACAGGGATAGTTAGTGAGTGTTAGTGACATGGTTAGTTATATGTGAGTGAGTGACCATGGTTAGTTAGTAGTGTGACAGACAGGGTTAGTAGTGAGAGTAAGTGGAAGGGTTAGTTAGTGAGCGTAAGTGAGGGTTAGGTGTGGTGACAGGGTGAGTTAGTGAGTGTGAGTGACAGGGTTAGTAGTGTGAGTGAGTGACATGGTTAGTGTGAGTGACAGGGTTTAGTTAGGGGTTAGTTATGTTTAGTGTGAGTGAGTGACAGGGGTTAGTTAGTGTGAGTGAGTGAAGGGTTAGTCAGTGATAGTTGGCTTGTAAAATACGGGTTATGATGGGAATGCAGGATCAGTGTTGGGGATTACATTTGTATGTGTATTATTAATAAATGTTTATATTTCGGTAGTTATTTATTTTGTCCTGTTGCGAGGTGCAGGTTTCTCAGCCACATACCTTTTGCCCCAGTAACAAGCATCATTGCTGTGCATCAAGAGAAATGGGGACACCACTTCCCTCAGCGACGCTACTCAGACTAGATCAGGCACAAATGCAATATTGAGCCTTATATACAACGCAATGTAAGAGAAATCCCCCTTAGCCACTCTCTATAACACAGTGGTATCCGGCCCCTCTAACAACACGTGCGCTATCCGGCCCCTCTATAACACAGTGGTATGGCCCTCTGAACAACAGTGATCGCGGCCCTCTATAACACAGTGGTGTCCGGCACCCTCTCTAACACAGTGGTTCCAGCTCTCTTAACCTCTCACTGAGGAACACTTTGAAGAGAAACCAAACAAATCAAACGCATGACTCACTGTTGGTGTGTGGTATCCTGGCGCTGTTGGCGCGCTCCTACCGAGGTTGCTTGCAGAAACAAAGGAGAAAAGAAGGCCGTGCAATTGCACTATCTGACCCCCCTCTGGCAGTGACATGTTGTAGCATCCTGTGCTTCTCTCTGCAGCCGCACTGACCCCCTTGTGCAGTGACATGTTGTAGCATCCTGTTGCTTCTCTCTCTGCAGCCAGAACTGACCCCCCTCTGTGCCAGTAACATGTTTGTAGCATCCTGTGCTTCTCTCTCTGCAGCCGGCACTGACCCCCATGTGCATAGTGAAATGTTGTAGACCCTAGTGCTTCTCTCTTCCTGCAGCCGGCACTGACCCCCCTCGTGCAGTGACATGTTGGTAGCATCCTGTTGCTTCTCTCTCGCAGCCGGCACTGAACCCCCTCTGGCAGTGACATGTTGTAGCATCCTGGTTCGCTTCTACAGCTCGGCACTGACAACCCCTCTGTGCAGTGACATGTTGTAGTATCCTGCTTCTCTTGCACCGGCAGCCCCCTGTGCAGTGACATGTTGTAGCATCCGTGCTCTTTTGCAGGCCGACTGACCCCCCTCTGTGCAGTGACATGTTGTAGTACCTGTGCTTCTCTCTCTGCAGCCGGCACTGACCCCCCTCTGTGCAGTGACTGTTGTAGCATCCTGTGCTTCTCTCTGCAGCCGCCACTGACCCCCCTCTGTGCAGTGACATGTTGTAGTATCCTGTGCTTCTCTCTCTGCAGCCGGACTGACCCCTCTGTGCAGTGACATGTTGTAGCATCCTTTTCTTTCTCTCTGCAGCTGGCACTGACCCCCTCTGGTGTGACAGTCTGTTGTAGCATGTGCTTCTCCCTCTGCAGCCGGCACTGAACCCCCTCTGTGCAGTGAATGTTGTAGCATCCTGTTTCTCTCTCTCTGCAGCGCGCCACTGACCCCCTCTGTGCAGTGACATGTTGTGCATCTGTGCTTCTCTCTCCTTGCAGCCGGCACTGACCCCGCCTTGGCAGTGACATGTTGTAGCATCCTGTGCTTCTCTTGCAGTCGGCACTGATCCCCCTTGGCAGTGACATGTTGTAGCATCCTGTGCTTCTCTCTCTGCACGCCGGCACTGACCCCTCTGTGCAGTGACATGTTGTAGCATCCTGTGCTTCTCTCTCTGAGTCGGCACTGACCCCTTGTCATGTCAGGACATGTTGTAGCTATCCTGTGTTTCCTCCTGCAGCCGGCACTGACCCCCTCTGTGCAGTGACATGTTGTAGAATCCTGTGCTTCTCTCTCTGCAGCCGGCACTGACCCCCTCGTGCAGTGACATGTTGCGCCATCCTGTGCTTCTCCTTCTCTGCAGCGGCACTGACCCTCTCTGTGCACTCCTCTGGGACAGAGATACAAAGTACAGGCCTCCTCTGGGACAGAGATACAAAGTACAGGTCTCCTCTGGGACAGAGATACAAAGTACAGGTCTCCTCTGGGACAGATACAAAGTACAGGTCTCCTCTGGGACAGAGATACAAAGTACAGGCCTCCTCTGGGACAGAGATACAAAGTGCAGGTCTCCTCTAGGACAGAGATACAAAGTACAGGTCTCCTCTGGGACAGATACAAAGTACAGGTCTCCTCTGGACGAGATCCAAAGTATCTCTACTCACCAGTTCATAATGCAATTTCCATTTATGTGACGCCAAGAATCGTGTAAGCAAGTTTCAGTTCCATATGGACCTTTCATCACTTGATCACCTAACGAAAGGTCCATATGGGGCATGAACTTTGTCTTTCCACTGTTCTTGGCTGTCACATTAAATGGAGAATTGATTATGAACTTTGTATCTCTGTCACAGAGGAGACCTGCACTTTGTATCTCGGTCCCAGAGAGACTTGTACTTGTATCTCTGTCCCAGAGGAGACTTGTACTTGTATCTCTGTCCCAGAGGAGACCTGTCTTTGTACTCTGTCCCAGAGGAGACTTGTCACTTTGTATCTGTCCCAGAGTAGATTGTACTTTTGTATCTCTGTCCAGATTTGTACTTGTATCTCTGTCCCAGAGAGATTTTTTACTTTGTATCTCTGTCCCAGAGAACTTGTACTTGTATCTCTGTCCCAGAGGATATTTTGTACTTTGTATCTCTGTCCCAGAGGAGATTTGTACTTTGTATCTCTGTCCCAGAGACCTCTGCACTTTGTATCTCTGTCCCGAGGAGACCTGCACTTTGTATCTCTGTCCCAGAGGAGACCTGATTTGTATCTCTGTCCCAGAGGAGACCTGCACTTGTAATCTCTGTCCCAGAGAGATTGTACGTTGTATCTCTGTCTTAGAGTGACCTGCACTTTGTATCTCTGTCCCAGAGGAGACCTGCCTTTTGTTCTCTGTCCCAGAGAGCATGTACTTTGTATCTCTGTCCCAGAGGAGACATGTACTTTGTATCTCTGTCCCAGAGGAGACCTGCATTGATCGTGTCCTAGAGGAGACTGCACTCGGTGTCTCTGTCCCAGAGGAGCCTGCACTATGTATTCTGTCCCAGAGGAGACCTGCACTATGTATCTCTCCCTAGAGAGACCTGCACTTGGTTGTCTCTTGTCCCATGGAGACCTCCTGCACTCTGTATCTCGGGCCAGAGGAGACCTGTACTTTGTACTCTGTCCCAGAGGAACCCACTTTGTGTCTCTTGTCCCAAGTATACCTGAAGCGAAGTAGGAACAAGGGAATTCAAGAAGGAAGGCGGGAAAGTACGAAGGTAAAGCGCAAGGGGGTGTAAGGGGAGACCTGCACAATGTATCTCTGTCCCAGAGGAGACCTGCACTTTGTGTCTCTGTCCCAGAGGAGACCTGTACTTTGTATCTCTGTCCTAGAGGAGACCTGTACTTTGTATCTCTGTCCCAGAGGAGACCTGCACTTTGTATCTCTGTCCTAGAGGAGACCTGCACTTTGTGTCTCTGTCCCAGAGGAGACCTGTACTTTGTATCTCTGTCCTAAAGGAGACCTGTACTTTGTATCTCTGTCCCAGAAGAGACCTGTACTTTGTATCTCTGTCCCAGAGGAGACCTGTACTTTGTATCTCTGTCCTAGAGGAGACCTGTACTTTGTATCTCTGTCCTAGAGGAGACCTGTACTTTGTATTTCTTCCCCAGAGGAGACCTGTACTTTGAAAAATTGTTTGTCTATGTTGTGTTGGCTGCACAAGCCGGATTCTCCTCGCCTGAAACAGTTTCCCTGCACTTTGGAACTGGTTTAGAATAGAAGTATAATGCGTGGTGCTTAGAACTGTATACAGCTATAATGATAATGTTATGAAGATAATGAATCCTATATGAGGTCTGGGATATATTCTTGATTGTAGGGGGGTACTGGGTGTGGTATCCTAGTTGGTAAACCACTATAGATGGCTCCCAAATTGTCCAGAAACCCAAAGGCTAATGATCACCCCAATGAATAGTACCCTAATCCTTTTGTGGAATAATGATATAACCGTGTAGCAAGTAAGAAAACTCACGAGTTTGCTGCAGCGTCCACGTTGATCCCACCAGACCTCTGGGTGTTGCCTCCGTTCTTGGAGATGGATGCAGATAAGAGAGAGAAATGGCAGAGCACAACTGGAATCATCCGAACAAGAAATTAGGAGGAAAGTGCGTTATCCATAAAAAATGTAATAGTCATTGAAGGAAAAAGGGCAAGGCATTACCCTACCAACATGTTTGGTGCTACACAGAGCACTTTGTCAAGGCATGTGCTCTGTGTACAGTAGCACCAAACATGTTGGTAGGGTAATGTCCTTTTTTCTTCCATGACTATTACATTTTTTATGGATAACGCACTTTCCTCCTAATTTCTTGTTCGGATGATTCCGGTTGTGCTCTGCCATTTCTCTCTCTTATCTGGTTTAGAATAGGCACTAAAAAGGGAACATAATCTTGAATGTCCGGTCAGCTGCTTGGCTGCACAAAGCCAAAAAGCCCCGTTTTCCCAAAACCGCCATATTTTGCAGCGATGGAGCCGAAAATCTGATGACTGATTTCTAGTTTTTTGTGACGTTTTGGGAAGCTGAACATGTCACTGAGCAAAAGAACCAAACCCTTGAAAATATTAATTAAATGCAGAAAAAACAGAGATAATCTGACAGACAACAGGGTGAGTGGATGGGTATTAGCATTTATAATACATGAAGGAGCACGTATGTATTAGTAATGGGGTCCTGCACTCCAGTCCTCAAACGCCCCCCTCCCCCCAACAGGTCAGGTTTTCAGGATATCCCTGCTTCAGCACAGGTGGCTAATTCA
Organism: Ascaphus truei; assembly: GCA_036426205.1. Taxonomy (NCBI): domain Eukaryota; kingdom Metazoa; phylum Chordata; class Amphibia; order Anura; family Ascaphidae; genus Ascaphus; species Ascaphus truei. The sequence goes on from WSYH01013267.1 coordinate 11,487, forward strand.
GTCCCTGCTTCAGCACAGATGGCTCAATCAGAGGCTCAGTCTTTGACTGAGCCTCTGATTGACCTCTGTGCTGAAGCTGGGATATCCTGAAAACTCTGTAAGGTTTGTCCTGGGTTGGATGGGGTTGGCAGGAAGCTCGCTGATTGGTGAAGTAAAATCTATTTTTTCCCTATCTTATATTAGCTCTACAGTAGAGGAAACTCTTATTCGAACAAAAACCAGTGGCAATTCCCCAAAAAACCCAGGAAACACCCAGGTACATGCTGGGTACATGCCTTAAACTTTCCTGAAACTAGCCCCAGCATTCCTGCATTGATTAATGGCCTATCAGATTAACAGCGGGGGGTCCCTGGCAAACCCATTCAAACTGAATTGGACTGCCAGGGATCCCTGCTGTGTTAATCCTATGGGTCGTTAGTCAATGCAGAAATGCCTTAAACGTGCCTCAAACTAGCCCAGAACATACCCAGCACCTACCCAGAACATACCCAGCACCTACCCAGCACATACCCAGAATGTAACCTGGCTAGTTTACGGCAAATGTTAGAATAAACGTTGCCTCTACTGTATATATGTTTCATCTTTCTTGCTCTACCAGTTTTCAGTTATTCACAGTCCAAGTGAAAGGAATGCAGATTTCACAACCCTGTGCTCCTGGGGAGTTTTCACTCCCTACCTTTAAGAAGTTATTAATTATATCTTAACGCAGCAGTCCCCCGTGAGAATACACGTTCAGGTGTGAGATCTTTCTGTTTAGATAAAGAGGTGTAGTTTCTCTGCGTAAGGTGCAGGCAGTTGCAGAGTGGCCGGGATCCCACTTCTGCCACAAACACTCGCAGCTGGATATCTTCGGGCGCCGGACTATTCTTATAAAGTCTTACACAAGACATTCTAACATAATAATAAACTGTTTTATTTGCAGGTGGCAAACACATAACGTTTCGGGGATCTCCCATTCCTAAGGTGGAAAATTTACAACTGAAGAGGGGAGATTCCCGAAACGTTGTGTAAGACTTTATTAGAATAGTGCAGCGGCCGAAGATATCCAGCAACCTGAGAATAAACATGCTATAGTGTAATTAATGTGTGTGTATATACATATATACATTAATATATTTATATATATATATATATTTATATATATTTTAATATCAAGGCTCCTTACCGGCAGACCAGAGAATCCAGGGAATCCAAAGTAGCACAGCAAGGAAGAGACAGCACACTTATTAGCAACAAGAATTGTATTGGTAAAGCAGGCACAAAACACCAACGTTTCGGTCCTAAAACAGGACCTTTATCAAGGTCCGTTTTTAGGACGAAACGTTGGTGTTTTTGTGCCTGCTTTACAATACAATTCTTGTTGCTAATAAGTGTGCTGTCTCTTCCTTGCTGTGCCTACTTTGGATTCCCTGGATTCTCTGGTCTGCCTGGTAAGGAGCCTTTGATTATATTCTTCATATGGACTAAAGCACCTGCCTTCACTGTACTACTGCTCTGTTACATATTATAATATAATATATATATATATATATATATATATATAATATATATATATATATATATATTATATATATATTATATTATATATAATATATTAATATTATATATATATAAAGCAGAATAATGAGTTCTTCAGTATTAGGTGATACTTTTTTTATTGGACTAACAATTTATCATAGGACCGCTTCGAGAGTTATCCTCTCTCTTCAGGTCACGCAGGTCATATCAGTATTGCTTGACCTGAGAAGAGAGGATAACTCTCGAAAGCTTGTCCTATGACATAAATTGTTAGTCCAATAAAAAGGTATCACCTAATACTGAAGAACTCATTTATTCTGCACTATATATATATATATATATATATAGATATAATATACACACATACATACATACACACACTCATAGAAATATACATACATACATAAACACATATACACATACGTACTGTACATACACACATACATACGTACTGTACATACATATACACATAATGTATACACATACATACACATACACAAATACATACATACAGTGTAACTACAGTTTAACCATCCTGATTTTTATCTGCCATAGATAATAAGGACCTCAAAGAGCAGTACAGGCATACCCCAGTTTAAGGACACTCACTTTAAGTACACTCGCGAGTAAGTACATTTCGCCCAATAGGCAAACGGCAGCTGACGCATGCGCCTGTCAGCACGTCCTGAACAGCAATACCGGCTCCCTACCTGTACCGAAGCTGTGCGCAAGCGGGGAGACTATAGAGCCTGTTACAAATGCGTTATTTACATCAGTTATGCGCGTATATGACGATTGCAGTGCAGTACGTGCATCGATAAGTGGGGAAAAGGGGAGTGCTTCACTTTAAGTACATTTTCACTTTACATACATGCTCCGGTCCCATTGCGTACGTTAATGCGGGGTATGCCTGTATTGGAACCGGCCACTAATTACAGCTGCCGGCTAATACTGTAATAGTAATATTATACATTGGATTTATTATAGAACATCTTTTTACTTCCAAAACATTTTAACCCCTATTATTTGGAGGCATCATGCAGCCACCTCTGGGGGGGAATCCTGTGGTGTTTCACAGAGCAGGAGGAGGCACAGTGGTATGTAAGGGGGGGTTTAGGGCCCACACTCCCCAGTGGTACGTGCAGGAGGCTCCCCCTCGCGCAAGCGTGCGGCTAGGAACATCTGTAAAGGCGGAAAAACCGTATTCAGGGCCTGGCTGCTGGGGGAGCAGCTAGTCTGGCAGGAGTGAGAGGCGAGCTGAGGGAGACAGGGTTAGTCAGTGAGAGTGAGTGACAGGGTTAGTCAGTGAGAGTGAGTGACAGGGTTAGTCAGTGAGAGTGAGTGACAGGGTTAGTCAGTGAGAGTGAGTGACAGGGTTAGTCAGTGAGAGTGAGTGACAGAGTTAGTCAATGAGAGTGAGTGACAGGGTTGGAAGTGATTGGAAGTGAGAGCGACAGGTTTGTTCTGTGAGTGTAAGGGACAAAGTAAGTCAGTGAGAGTGAGTGACAGGATTAGTCCGTGAGAGTGAGTGACAGGGTTAGTTAGGGTGAGTGAGTTGGTTAGTCAGTGAGAGTGAGTGACAGGGTTAGTCAGTGAGAGTAAGTGGCAGGGTTAGTTAGTTTGCATGAGTGACAGGGTTAGTCAGTGAGAGTAAGTGGAAGGGTTAGTTAGTGAGCATGCATGACATGGTTAGTTAGTGAGTGTGAGTGACAGGGTTAGCTAGTGTGAGGGACAAGGTAAGTCAGCGAGTGTAAGTGGCAGGGCTAGTCAGTGAGAGTAAGTGACAGGGTGAGTGACAGGATTAGTTAGTGAGAGTGAGTGGCAGGGTTAGTCAGTGAGCATGAGTGACAGGGTTAATCAGTGAGAGTAAGTGGCAGGGTTATTCAGTGAGAGTCAGTGGTAGGGTTAGTTAGTGAGCGAGATTGACAAGGTAAGTCAGTCAGAGTGAGTGGCAGGGTTAGTCAGTGAGAGTGAGTGACAGGGATAGTTAGTGAGTGTGACAGACAGGGTTAGTCAGTGAGCAGGGTGACAGGGTTAGTTAGTGAGTGTGAGTGATAGGGTTAGTTAGTGAGAGTGAGTGACATGGTAAGTCAGTGAGAGTAAGCAGTAGGGTGTTAGGTTGAGTGAGTGACAGGGATAGTTAGTGAGTGTTAGTGACATGGTTAGTTAATGTGAGTGAGTGACATGGTTAGTTAGTGAGTGTGACAGACAGGGTTAGTCAGTGAGAGTAAGTGGAAGGGTTAGTTAGTGAGCGTAAGTGGCAGGGTTAGTGTGAGTGACAGGGTTAGTTAGTGAGTGTGAGTGACAGGGTTAGTTAGTGTGAGTGAGTGACATGGTTAGTGTGAGTGACAGGGTTAGTTAGTGGGTTAGTTAGTGTGAGTGAGTGACAGGGTTAGTTAGTGTGAGTGAGTGACAGGGTTAGTCAGTGATAGTTGGCTTGTAAAATACGGGTTAATGATGGGAATGCAGGATCAGTGTTGGGGATTACATTTGTATGTGTATTATTAATAAATGTTTATATTTCGGTAGTTATTTATTTTGTCCTGTTGCGAAGAGAAAACAGGATATACAACATGTCATGCACAGAGAGGGTCAGTGCCGGCTGCCAGAGAGAGAAGCACAGGATGCTCAACATGTCACTGCCACAGGGGGTCAGTGCGGCTGCAGAGAGAGAAGCACAGGATCTACAACATGTCACTGCACAGAGGGGGTCAGTGCCGGCTGCAGAGAGAGAAGCACAGGATGCTACAACATGTCACTGCACAGAGGGGGTCAGTGCCGTGCAGAGGAGAAGCACAGGATGCGACAAATGTCACTGCACAGAGGGGGTCAGTGCCGGCCGCAGAGAGAGAAGCACAGGATGCTACAACATGTCACTGCACAGAGGGGATCAGTGCCGACTGCAGAGGAAGCACAGGATGCTACAACATGTCAATGCACAGAGGAGGTCAGTGCGGGTGCAGAGAGAGAAGCACAGGATGCTACAACATGTCACTGCACAGAGGGGTCAGTGCCGGCGCAGAGAGAGAAGAACAGGATGCTACAACATGTCACTGCACAGAGGGGGTTCAGTGCCGGCTGCAGAGGGAGAAGCACAGGATGCTACAACATGTCACTACCAGAGGGGGTCAGTGCCAGCTGCAGAGAGAGAAGAAAAGGATGCTACAAATGTCACTGCACAGAGGGGGTCAGTGCGGCTGCAGAGAGAGAAGACAAGGATACTACAACATGTCACTGCACAGAGGGGGGTGCAGTGGCGGCTGCGCAGAGAGAAGCACAGGATGCTACAACATGTAATGCACAGAGGGGGGTCAGTGCCGTGCAGAGAGAGAAGCACAGGATACTACAACATGTCACTGCACAGAGAGGGGGTCAGTGGCGCGGCTGCAGAGAGAGAAGCACAGGATGCTACAACATGTCACTGCACAGAGGGGGTCAGTGCCGGCGCAGAGAGAAGCACAGGATACTAAACATGTCACTGCACAGAGGGGGGTCAGTGCCGGCTGTAGAGAGAGAAGACAGGATGCTACAACATGTCACTGCACAGAGGGGGGTCAGTGCCGGCTGCAGAGAGAGAAGCACAGGATGATCAACATGTCACTGCACAGAGGGGGGTCAGTGCGGCTGCAGAGAGAGAAGCACAGGATTCTACAACATGTCAATGCACATGGGGGTCAGTGCCGGCTGCAGAGAGAGAAGCACAGGATGTACAACATGTACTGCACAGAGGGGGGGGTCAGTGCTGGCTGCAGAGAGAGAAGCAAGGATGCTACCACATGTCACTGCAAGAGGGGTCAGTGCGGCTGCAGAGAGAAGCACAGATGCTACAACATGTCACGCACAGAGGGGGGTCAGATAGGTGCAATTGCACGGCCTTCTTTTCTCATTTGTTTCTGCAAGCAACTCGGTAGGAGCGCGCCACAGCGCAGGATACCACACACCAACAGTGAGTCATGCGTTGATTATTTGTTATGGTTTCTCTTCAAAGTGTTCCTCAGTGAAGGAGGTTATAGAGAGGCTGGAACCACTGTGGTATAGAGGGGCCGCGACCACCACGTGTTATAGAGGGGCCGGATTGATACCACTGTGTATAGTAGGGCGGATACACTGTGTATAGAGGGGCTGGATACCACTGTGTTATAGAGGGGCTGGATACCACTGTGTTATAGAGAGTGGCTACGGGGGATTTCTCTTACATTGCGTGTTATATAAGGCTCATATTGCATTTGTGCCTGATAGTCTGGAGTAGGTCTCTGAGGGAAAGTGGTGTCCCCATTCTCTTGATGCACAGCAATGATGCTTGTATACGGGGCAAAAGGTATGTGGCTGAGAGACAGAAACTGCACC
>WSYH01013268.1:0-17349 GCA_036426205.1 Ascaphus truei
ACACATACACTGGCGACCAACTTTATTCTTACTTGGCTAGCTCCGCGAATTTCAGAAGATCCCGGTAATGTGCGGTTTTGTATCGTTTTCTCCCGGGGTATATAGCGTTATTTTCGCGGCTGTGATTTAAGCATTTTATTCCCGCTGGCGGCAATACTGCAATGCCGTGTAAAAACGCAGGGGGGCGTTTGCGAGCTGTTGTCTTTAAAGCCGTCCCCTATAATCCCTAACATACAGTACTGTACATTTTTATTCATAGTGTACATGTGCAGGGGGTCTCCGGAGCTGAACTGCGATGGTTTCAGGTCGGGGGACCCCCTGATCCCCGAGATACAGCCCCCTTTATGAGGTGCGGGTATCCCTCTGTGTTTAGGGGTCCCGATCACGTGACCGCGACCTGTAAACCAAGCAGAGGGATACCGGCACCCACTAAAGGGGCCTGTATCTCGGGGAGAAGGGGGTCCCCGGACCTAAAACCACAGCGGTTCTGCTCCGGAGACCCTCTGCACATCTACAGTATGAATAAAAAACATATATAAATAAACACGCGTTCCTTACCTTAGCGGCTATGTGCTATGGTAACGAAGCAGCATTTCTGTATTTTAGTAATATTGTACAGTGAGCAGGGGGTTCCCTGAGCCAGAAATTAATGCTCAGGGAACCCCCTGCTCCTGCACAATATTATTAAAAATACAGAAATGCTGCTTCATTACCATAGCGTATAGCCGCTAAGGCAATGAAGGGGTTAACTCACCGTGCCCGCTTTATTGTGGGTAGCGGGGGTGGGTAAAGGGGGTATTTGGTCCTTGGTGTGAGTTTAGGACTTGCGGGGGTGTTGCGGGTGCACTTAACCCCTTCACGGCCATAGCAGTTAATACCGCTACGGTCATGAAGGGATTAAGCCCTCCCGCTACCCCCCCCACCGTGGGCCACAATTGGGTCCCCACTGTAGGCCCGCGGATGTCTGAGAGCCCCGGGTCAGACCTACAGGTGTCTGTGGGGCCTCGGGTGGTTCCCTCGGGGGTCTGGGGAACTCACGGGTGCTCACTACGGGTCCGCGGTGCCCCCACAGAAGTGGGACCACACATCATCATCCCCGCACCTACGGGTCGGCGGTGCCCCCACAGAAGTGGGACCACACATCGTCATCCCCGCAGACTACGGGTCAGCGGTGCCCCCACAGAAGTGGGACCACACATCGTCATCCCCACATGTGTCACCCGTGGAACCACCAGCCTGATACCCTTGGGATACCCGAGGATACCACAGGTGGTCTCCAGAGGTCCCACGCAGAACCACGGAACCAACCCTGAATGTAAAAAAAATAAACCTGGCCTATACATTCAATACATACACCCTCCCCCCCAACACCTACAGTACAATAATGTGCAAAATAACTATTATCCAGATATGGATAATAGATTAATTGCCCATTATTAAAAACATTAACTAGCGTATTCAAATAAATAAAGTACTACTGACCTCATCAATACGAAGTGTCCGTAGCCAGCAACATCCTTGTCTTTCCCACAACAAACATAGCAAATACAAAGCCAATACATTGCAAGTACATTCAGATATCAATTAACCCCTTAAACACCTTATCAGATAATAACCACAAAGGTGATTAAGGGGTTAAGCCACACAGGCCCGATACCCACCCTTCACCCATGAATTTGTACAGAGGCTTCATCATGCAACAATATATATATACTGTATATATATATATACAGAGAGAGATATATATATATATATATACACTACCGACACGTTTAATCCGAGCAGGGCTAGTTCCGCAAGCCTGGGTATGCCCCGGCTTGCTAGCCCCACTCCCTCGGCGTGCCGCGCGTCACCGATGCGCGGTCACGCGTCATCGGGTGTCAGCGCCCCCTGCACGCGCGTCCAGGGCTCCCCGAGGGAGCCCTGGTGTCCCACGATGTGGGGGACGGCGGCAGGGGGTTCCGGGGGACCCGGCGGACCCGGCAGTGGGAGGGAGAGCGTCCCGATCGGAGGGCGCTCTTCCGCTGCTTTGGCGCGCGCCCGGCACCCTCCGGCGCGCGCCAGGTTACTGCTGCGGCCGAGAACCTTTACCTACACTTATACTGCTACTCTTCAATTCACACGCGTGACTCCTCCACCCCCAAAGTGCCCGGTCCTCCAGTCACCGGTGTGGCGAACAAACAAGCGCTCCTCCCCCGCGTGGCATCCTGCTCCACATGATTAGTACAGGCACGGAATCTACGGGGTTGTGGTCAGCGCACCGTATTAAATTCGAGCCGTGGCTCGTCGGTGTGGGGAGCGTTTAGGAGTGGCGGCGGCGATTAAAATTTGAGTAGGAGCGCGCCGGCGGCTAGCGCGCCGCCATGCAGATGGGTAGGAGGGAGCAGCGCTATTAGGAGGATTGGGATGGGGAGTAAAGTTGAGCGGGTGGGGGGAGCGTGTAAGCGGCAGTTTGGGGGGGAAACAACGGCGGTAGAAGAGTGGGCTACGCCGCCGACGCACGGCCGCACGGTGATTTGACAGAATTACGCCAGGCCAAAATGCCAGCACTTTGACGTCAGTACTTTGATCGTTCAATCGTTTAAATTTCTCTGTCCCACAATCATGTTTGTTCCCATGACGAATGAGATTGCCCCTAAAGAAGTTTCACTTCAATAATATCAATGGGCAATTCAATGTCGCAAATGTTCCAGGTAAATGTGACACATTATGACTCATTTGCATGTCAATTCCCAGAAATCCTTGCAGAAGTATGGGAGCACTGTATGCTAGGTGATTAATGGTTGAAAGGCAGGTGCAGACATGTCTAAGAAGTGAATGTGATCGCAAGTGATACTTATTGGCTATATGCTAATGGTGGAGATTTTTGTTCCTTTTACACCCACCATAACTTAAACTATATTATATTATATACATACACACCATACAGTTAGGTCAGAAAATAAATTGGACACTTGATTACAGTTTTGTTATTTCGGCTGTGTACCAAAAACAAATTCAAAGTTACAGGTACAATAAGAATAGGGCTTTAAATGCAACTCTATCAGCTTTTACTTTGAGGGATTCAACTCAAAATTGGAGAGAAAGGTTTAGGAATTACATCTCTTCCAATATGTAGCCCCCTCTTTCAAGGGACCAAAAGTAATTGAGACACTGACTTCAAAGATGTGTCATGGACAGGTTTGGGGCTATTCCTTCGTTATTTCATCATCAATTAGCAGGTAATAATAAAGGGATGGGGTGATTCAGGTGTGCATTTGCATTTGGAGCTGTGACTGTGAACCCACAACAGGCGGTAAAAGGAGCTATCAATGCAAGTGAAACAAGGCATCCTTAGGCTGCAAAAAAAAGAAGTCCACAGACGAGATAGCAAGACATAGGAATGGCCAATCAAAAGTTTGGTACATTATGAGAAAAAGAATGCATGGTGAGCTCTGCAACACAAAAGGCCTGGCTTCACGGAAGACAACATGGTGTGCCGTAGATCCTCCATGTTAAGAGAAAAACCCCTCAAACATCGCCCAAGTGAAGAAAAAGAGAAAACTATCAGGAGGTAGGCATAGATTATCCAACTCTAACATAAGAGAAGGGGGACTTCACGAAGCAAATAAAGAGGGTTAACACACGGTGAAAACCATTCATAGCATCAAGAATAGAAGGCCAGATTATACTTTGCCAAAACCCAAACAATATATAAAAAAGCCAGAAAGTTCTGGAACAGAATTCTTTTGGACAGATGACCTAAGCTCAATTGTACCAGAAATGATGGAAGAAAAAAAGTATGGAGAAGGCTGAACAGCTCAGATCCGAAGCCATACACATATCTGTAATCACGGTGGAGGCAGTGTGCTGGCAGCGCTGCAGGGCTACAAGGAACTGGTCAATAGTGTTTATTGATGACGTAACAGGAAACAGAGCGCCGGATATGATCTGAAGTGTATGGGATATTTGTCTGCTCAGATTCAGAAAAATCAGCAAGTGATTGGACGGCGTTCACTTACCGATGGACAATGACCCAAAAAATATTGCGAAAGCAACCCAGGAGTGTTTAAGGCAAAGAAGTGGAATTATTCTGCAATGGCCGCGTCAATAACTGATCTAACCGAGTGTAGATCATGCATTTCACTGGCTGTAGTCAAAATTAAGGAGGAAGGGAAGACCAACGAACAAAACAACAAACTGAAGACAGCTGCGTAAAGGCCTGGCAAAGCATCACAAGGAGGAAACCAAGCTGTGTTGATGTCCATGGTACAGACTTCAAGGCAGTCATTGCTGCAAGCATTATCGACCAAAGTCAAAGTATTTAAGAAATGAAACATTTTATTTATGATGTGTTAATTGTCAATTACATTTGAGCCCCTGAACTAAGGGCCTGTTTATAAAAATGGTTGCAATTCCTAAACGTTTCATATGATATTTTTTTTGTTCAACTTTTGAATAAAGCTGAAAGTCTGACATTCTAGTGCATCTACGTGTTTCTTCAAATCCATTGGGGTGGCGTATAGAGCCAAACAAATTTGTGAAATGGTGTCAGGTCCAATTATTTCCGTACCCTAACTGTTATTAATCTGAGTTGCACTCATCTATTATAAACATTTCCAAAGTGGGTACCAACACTTTAAAAACACAATAATGTTGGTTGACAAATATGGGAAAGCAGGCCAATATCTGATTGGTAAGAGGTGAAACCTGTATTAAATCAAATTTTAATTACCATGGGGATTCTACTTTCTCAAGTATTGGCTTCCTTAATTCCTGATCTCACTGCCTCAAGTAGTGGGAAGGTGGCAACATTTGTACGAAGATGTACGTGGCATGTGTGCTAATAGTTTAACCACACTATGAAAACTTAGACAATTTACCAGTATAATGTAAGGTAAGGTACTGGCCAACATGCAAATGAGGCGGATGCAAGTAAGGGCTCCATCCCATATGGGACACCAACCAAAAAAGCAATGAGTCCATCTTGGGAGCTGGAATGTCCTGAGATTGACAGAATTAGGAAAACAGGCATTAAGGCGAGTGGTACACAAATCCCCAGAGTTTAAACAAGAGCGTCATCAAATCTAAACCTTTTTTCCTAAAACATTAGTCTCTTCCAGTGAAGCAATGCTGCAAAGAACTGAAAGACAAAACTTTGAAAAAAATAAAGGGATATTGTAGCCTTGTCAAGTAAGAAGAAGAATGATGAAGGTAGCATTGAGCTCAAAAGTGACACCTATTATAATTAGAGAAGTACAGATAATGGAAGAAGCATAGCTTCAAACGTAACAAGAGAGGGAGAAACAACATAGGGGAGTAGGGAAAGATCATCAAAGAAAGAGAAGAGCCGCAAAAATCGGAATTCAGTTGACCAACGTTACACAGAACATTGAAGTGGGAAGACTTCTTCCATGAAATCAAACAACTTAACAAACAAAGCCAAGGTCACTCAAGAGGGTTATAGAGTTTATTAGAGAAAAGAATAAGATTACAAATCAAAGATGGTGCGCATCATAAAGGACAAGTTTCAGGTGGGAAGTATGATTACAGTCACATGAATTAATGGGGGACAGATTGGTAGAAAGAGAATCCGAAAATAGAACACTGACATGCAATAAAACTCAAGAAGTTGAGAATTAATTTGACTATATAGTCCTAACAGTTTTTGACACAAGTGATTGAATGGTTTTGTACAGCTTATATTGAGCGATTTGGTAAGAAGAAAACCGATAACCGTGAGATAATTAAGACAAAAATAATCAACCTCAAAACCTGAAAATAACAGCGAGATGTAACAATGATTTTATGAGACAGTTGAAGAGTTGTAGTAGTTGAACGTAGTGGAGAAATAACTACTAAAAAGGTATGAAAATATTAATAGACAAACAATAAGAGGAGGATGACAAGAAAAGGAAACAATCCCAAGATAAGCATTGAATATGGCAGACCCATACAAAACAATTCGTAACATGTCAATGGAGATGTACGAAAAGTAACTGTGTCAGGGTGTGACTGACTCTGGTGGCCACTGGGCCTGCTGTGTGCCTGCATTCTGTATCTGCCAAGAAGAGAACTTCTGTGCCTGCTAATATATGCTCAGCAAAATGTCCCTCATACTCCGCGAGCCCTACAAGACCACCACTTCCTAATTATTGTGCCTGTGTATGGCCGTAATCGCAGTACTCAATAGTGTTCACTGGAGATAATATTGTCTCTTATTACAAGACCCCATTGGGACCTCCTAACTACACTTGCCTCTATCAGCCTACCTAGCCTTTTTTATGAGACAACTAATCTTGCCCAACACCCTCAATGCCTTAATTGTTTCTGACAATCGCTACCCACCTGCTAGCTCTCCCAGCCAGAGTGGATACCAGCCCACAATTTGCTCCTCATAATTGGTGTGGTAAAGAAAAATATTGAAGATAAAAAAGATAGAAGACAAAGCTGCGACTTTGGTTTGAAAAAAGCAATGATTGCCTCAACAGACATTAGCTAAACAATAATTTGAGAAGAGAATTGGCAACTTCTACATTAAATTGTCTGAGAAAAACAAATAATACAGGGCATAATCAGCAGATGACAAGTGGTAGAAAACCAATGATGTGCTGCAACTCACAAGTAGCAAAAGCAATACAATTATGCACAATCAGGGTTAATCAAACTAATAGGTCATTTGCGATCACTAGACACAACCAAGGAAGATTTAATAAAAGCAGACTTTTTAGCCAAATGTAAACGGTGAATCACACACAACAAAGATATATACAAGGAATTTCTATGGGGGAATCAGGAAGGATACCCAGGGAGGACTATGGGGAGGTGACAAGAGAAAGAACAGTGACGGTAACTTATTGCAATATTCCACCACAGGCCTTTTTGTCCGGGCACTGAGGACAGAGTTTGCCATAGGGCCAAGTAGAGTAACAATTTCTTGAAAAGCAGAACTCTCCAAAGCCAGGAACAAAAGGGAAAGAAGATAGTCACGGGCTGCAAATGAAAAAAAAAAAAAAAAACAGAAAAAAAAAAAATGACCTCTTCCCGCCTCTGGGGAGGAAATTGGAAAGAGCGCAGTGATTCTCCAGCTGGAGAAAGTGGTCTTGGGTTCCTCAAGTCTCTGGGCAGAAACTGTATGGTTTCTAGAATGGAAAAGTAGCTACCAGCCAAAGGTAGGAGATATGCGCCGGACGCGAGGTGTCTCACACAGAGTACTGTCCGGGAGTGCTGAACATGAACATGCTCGCATGACCTCTATTGGAAGGCCGAGTTGCACATCCAGAGCTACTTACAGGCCGAATGAGAACACGGGCCACCACACAGGGATATACGATTCCACAACAGGATTACACAGGAGACTCAACTGAGTTTCCCCAGATTAGGATCAGAAAAGAACACAGATAATGGTTTGGACAGGGCAGTCGGCTTAGACTCAGGGTAAATTTAGGACAGGATCGGAGTGTGGATGGGAAAAAAGAACTCTCACACATACTCTGCACACGACTCTCAAACATTAGCAAAGTTAAGCCCGTCATGCCAGGAAAGAGGGGCATCTGGGCAAGCTTAGATGATGCTGCCCAAGTCCAAAAATACCATAAATTTAACAATACTTGACATTTCATAGAGGAATACACACACATAGTTACATATTACAGAATAGAAGGAGAAACTTAGGACAGGAGGAATACAAAGAAACCATACAGGTCTGACCTTTTACCAATGGTGGGCATTCTCCAGTTGCAAAATAGGGGAGTTTCAAGCCCCACATCAATCCATGAGAATGGGAAAAACTTCAGGGCGGTGAAGATGGAAATATACAACTGAAATCTTGAAAGATATGGGAAAGAAGGTTAAACAATACTTGCAAACTCTTTTACTGCTATTGCTGCTGAGCACAGAACATTGCAGAAAAATTGCGTTAATGAATGCCATTCTTATCTTAATCCACAATATAGGATAGAAAAGGACTCAAGAAAACTACAGACCAATCAGTCTACGTCAATCATTACACGATTTTTACAAAGATCACGCACTAATAGCTCCAACAAAACCCCCATCTAAGTCAACAAGAAGGGATTTTTCCAAAATAATAAATATGATATCCCTTCATCTTGAATTGTTATATGACAAAAAAGAATTAATTCTTTACACCTCAGTGTCCATGGGGTCTTATGAAGAAACAAACATTTTGAAGAACGTGTACATTGATATTTATAAAGAACATTTCGATAATGCCACCAAAACCTTAGAGTATTGAGGTGACAAGTCCAGGGTTAGGCAGCTTTCTCCCCATTTTAGAGCAGGAAAGTGCAGGAATAGTTACCAAATTTGATCCGTTCCCAGCTTCCAATTACCTCAGGCAGCGGATGGGAATCCAGACCACAGATTACAATGGCTCTGTTCTCCCTCATCTGCTCTCGAATCACATGCACAGGTATTAGAGCAGAGGGGGTTGCATTTACTTCTCTCCTTGGCTGGGGCTGGGCGGGGGTCGCTACTCTCTGCATCCAGTATCGAGGGTTGGGACGGCCTCTCCAAGTATGACAGTACAAGAGGATTGCTGGACACCACGAACAGATAAGACAAAAACAAATGAACTGCTGTTGCTAAAAGACTGTGCTGTATCTTGTGTCCCTAAATGAGAGAGCATTGTTTTAAGCTGGGGGAACCAGTTTAGTTGGCCAGCAGCTGTTAGAGAGACTGATTCTCTTGATGTGTAGTTAGATCCTGAAAGGGATAGCGAGTGTTATATGATTTTGGTTTTATTTCTTGAAATTAACGTGGGGAATACGTACACTGAATGAAATGTGTGGTGAATGCTGAATGAAGTATCTGAGTACCTCTACAACATGTTTAAAGCTGCAGTACTTAATTGGATGAAATTAAAAGCAGCGAAGCCTGAGTGTTTTAAGCAGCCTTATACTTTGCATGATCCGGTGGTGGTTTATAATTAACCCAGGAAGGACTGGTCGGGAAGAACCCAGGACAGACGTCAGCACTACAAAAGAGGGGCGTTGGAGTTTGTAATATGGTGGAGAATGCGGGTCGACACAAAAAGTTGGGGGTTTGACAAATAAATCGGGGGTTTATTTGTTTAAAATGGCGCCAGCTGAACTAAAGTACAGATGCTATGAGTGAAGTCTGTCCCAAGGGTATATCAGTGTGTTTCTAGCATACACCGAGAATGTGAGCGAAGGTGGATGCCAGCACCCGTGAACCCCCAAACAGAAACCAAAATGTTGTGCTGAATGACGAAGAAAAAAAAAAAAAAAAATTGATATAGCAAGTGATGTTGTAAACTAATGATTTTGCGGAAGGAGTGAATCTGCAGCTAGCAAGTCTATATGCAAGCTGGATCTGAAGGGAGGAAACAATTGACAGCTCAGCTTAGCAAATTGTTCCTGCCGGGGTTCTAAAATGGCCGACGTGAAAATGTTTTTTGTAATGTACATAATCATGAAAATAGAAAAACAGCTGTCCCTTCAGGCCTACGTGATGAGAGATGATGACACTGTATGTGGACCCATGGAGGAGAGAGTCCCACAGATGAATTTAGTATGCTGGGCTGTCAAACGTTAGGTCCATGGAGATGTGGCCCAAAGTTTCAAGACAACAGCTGCAAAAGCAAGCAACGCCCTACCTATGTGTGCAAGCAAGAGTGGAAGCTGATACCAGTGGCGGTGCCCAGTCCACTGATATCCTGGAGCTAAAAAGCAAAAAAAAGAGAAGAAGAAAAAGAAAACTGTCCCTCAATCCCAGGGGAGGAAGAGTGACGAGCACTTGAAACATGCGTTTCAGGACAGCGTCAGAAAAGGCGCCGGATGTGCTGCAGGACCAGAGATGATCGGCAGAATTGTACGGGACCAGTGCAAAGGAAAAAAGGAGGGCAAGGGAAGCTGAAGCCTGAACCAGGATAAAGAGGCTTTGGTTTCTGCAACTCAAGCTGCCCGCCATAATTATGAAGTCTGTGCAGGATTTGGTGAAGGAGCGAGCTGTTTGGAAGAAGGAGCAAGATCTCACAATAAGGTGCGACGGAGAGAAGCGAACGCAGAGGTTACAAGGTGTATACTTCCAGCTTTACAAGGCACGAGGCTTTTGAGAAAACAGAGTCTCTTACGGAGGGAGCTGGAAGAACCGGTGAAAGATAGTCTGAAAGGCAAAACCACGTAATTGTCACCATGGATGTGTGAAAACAGATTAAGTCGACAAATTTGATTGCTATCCTAAAACAGGAAAATACGGGAAAAGGCTCACAAGAGGTTAATGCAGCTCAGCACAGAGGTGCAACACTTGCGCCTGGAGGGCCACGGTCTGAACACAGAGCTGGGAATTGTGAAGCAAAACCTGAGATTGCCCTAGTGAGTTAGAGACTGTAAAGCAAGAAATGAGACTATGAAAATTGGAAAAAATTTCAGATTGGACTGACCAAGCAGAAAAAAAATTAAAGAAACAGTTGACTCAGGAAAAATTAGAATACAGGAAGCACTGAGGCAACTCAGAGCCAGCACCAGGAAGAAAATGGAACGCTTCTGAGCAAGAATGGCGGAGATGATGCACAAAACAGGGAATTCTCTCGTGGAGAAACTTAACTTTGACAAAGGGAGGGGAAAAAGCATTGAATAATTCAGACGCCACTGCAAAGCTATCCAAGGAAATGGGAAAGAGAAAAGTAGTCGCGTAAAACGCGCCGCGCTAAACGACTCATCCTACAGGCGCCTACAGGGGATGAAAATTTTGTGGTCAAGCAACGGAATAAAGCAGCCTGTGTTTTCAATCATTAAGTGCCCGCATGGTGACGAAAACAGGTTCCTCATTATGAAAGGACAACTATAAAAAAATCCCGTCTCCGATAGGATGACCACAGAACGGATTGCTTTCAACCCTGAGAAATGCGTCACTGGTGATCAGAGCTACTTCCGCCTGAATAAATGTAACTAGAAAAGAGAGGTCCAAGACTACTGCTGCCGGCTGCAAAGTTGAAAATGCACCACAGGGTACAGCCAGAGTTATGAGGGAGCAAATCAAGGTGGAAGGTGCTCCAGGTAATCAGGCTTCATTTTAAATAACCATATAATGCCCCCAAGGAAAAAATCCCAAATATCTGTGATGATGGTCACCCTGCAGAAAATACATGGAGTAAGAAGTACCATAAAGGTTCAAAGGGCCAAATCAAAAGCGCGAAGGTCAACGTGGCTTGAGTTTTACGGATATCGCCACTCCTGGGCCACAATATAAAGACAAGATATACGGGGCCCCAGAGTTCTGTCAGGAAGCTAAAGGAAACAGTCCAGTCATTTGCAGTTTGCAGCGGCCTATGAAATCAGTCAGGGAAATGTAATGAGGAAGTCAAAAGAAAAAAAAAATGTGTTTGGGGAATTGACCGATATTTTTTTTGTTATGACACGATGTGGATATGTCACGGACACTTAAACTAGGCAAAAAGCTATGTAGGTTAAGGTAGATAGGCCTCTAGAATAAGCATTTTGTCAAGGGTTGAAACAACAGTGTTATATTTGGTTATCTGTGTGAAATGTAGATAAATAATACAAATTAAATACAGGGTTGATGGACATTTCAGTTGGTAAATTATATAATGAAGTTAATATTCGTTCATGTGAATACTAATGTGGAATGAGGAGTTAGCTCAAGTACTTTCAGGTATAGGATAGGACCGCTACAACAAAGGAGGTCCATGGCGCTACCCCAGTCGGGTGAGCGGGGGAGGGGGTATTATGAACATATTTCCAAAGATGTTAGGCAGCTTTCGCCCCATTTTAGGAGCCGAACAGAAAGAGAAAGTGCAGGGATAGTTACACATGATCGGTCCACAGCCTACATTACCTCAGGCAGCTGGATTGGAAATCCAGACCACAGCTTACAATGGCTTAGTTCTCCCTCACCTGATCTTCTATCACCTGAACAGGTATTAGAGCAGAGAGGTGAGAGGTTTTGCATTTCACATCTCTTCCTTGGAGCCTGGAGGGTCTGGGGGTGTAGCTTAATTCCTGATCCAGTCTCGAGGTGAGGTGGACGCGGCCCCTCTCAACGTTATGACAGAGCAGTAAAAGAGGAGTTGCCTGACACCACGAACAGCTAAAGACCCAAAAACAAATGATTACGCTGTGTGCTAAAAGACTGTGTGGATCCTTGGGCCATAAATGAAGAGAGCATTGTTGTAAGGATGGGGAACCGTTTTAGTGAGCAGCGGTTCGAGAGATGATTCTGATGTGAGGTAGATCCCTGAAAGGGATAGGATTTGCTTATATGATGTGGGTTTTATTTCTTGTAAATAATACCTGTGGGAAAATATTGTAAAACTGAACTGTGTGAACTGCTGAAGGAAAGTATCTGAGTACTTAACCACAATGTAAGTGCATAGTAACTTACTTGGATGAAAATAAGCAGCAGAAGCCTTGAATGAGTTAAGCAGAAAAATATTTGCATGATCCTGTTTGTTGTATAATTACCCCTAGAGCTGTGTCGGGAAGAAACCCAGAGAACACAGACAGACGTCAGCACTACAAAAGAGGGGCGTTTGTCACAGAAGATACAAGCAAGATAAGGCTCAACAAGGGAGTGTGGCAGGGAGACACAATGTCACTAAAGCTTTGTATGGCAACATTTGAATAATTATTGAAGACATTAGATTGGAAAGGAAAATAAATACAATTCAATGGTGAATATTGAGTTACCTAGAATTTGCAGATTTGATGGTTATTTTTTTGCCACAAGTCCAGAAGACCTCAAGCAACACATTGGATAACTCACTGTAAGAATGTGGGCATTGATATGAATCTCAGCATAGGGACCAAAGTGAATCACAAATGTTGTCAAGTCGGTGTAAACTTGAAACCATGTGGACAAGCTAGAAGAAGTTGAAAACCTGTCTACCTGGCTGGAAATAAAAAGAATGCTAAACCTATTGGAATGAAAATCAAAGCAACAAAATGAAGAGATGGAATGAGCGCATTTGGGACAAACAAGATAAAATTTCAAGGGAACCTTCCACTCCGTCAAAATGAAAATTTTTAATTTGTTTATTACACCCCTGTTCACGTATGGATGAGAAATTTGGACCCCAAATTCAAAGATTCATTAATTCAGAGATTCAGACAATGTGAAGAAGTATGCACAGATGTATGATGCGGTATGGTCATCTGCCCGCGCCCGCACTACATGCATGGGTCCCCCCCCCATCCCGTTGGGCCCTCATCCCCCGGGGATGCCCCCCCTGGCGGCCCCCGGGCCCATAACCGCATGCACGGTCCAATTTACCATCGTGGACACGTTTGTGCTCGCCTGGGATGTCCGCGCGCATATTCCATCAGCTCTGCCCCACCCGTACGCTGGGCGTCTGCCTGACCCCGCACCTTTGTTGGCGGCCTGTGAGCGCGAGCTTCCCCCGCCGACCGACGGCGTTCCTTGGGACCCTTATCCCTGTTGGGGAGCACAAGGGCGGATGGGAGGTAGAGATATGATAGAATAGAGGAGAGGATAGAAACAGAGAGAGGAGGAGAGAAGATATATAGATAGAGAGGTGGATATGATTATATATATATATATATATGATAATAGTATAATAGTACATATACTAGATATATATATGATATATATTATATAGTATTATAGTAATATTATAGTATAGTTATATAATACTATATTTATATATATATATATAGTATATACACCTATACACTGGCGACCAAACTTTCTATTTACTATGGCTAGCTGTCCGCGAATTTCAGAAGATCCGGTGAATGTGCGGTTGTCTGTATCGTTTCCCGGTGGTATATAGCGTTATGTGTTCGCGCTGTTGATTTAAGCATTTAGTCCGCTTTGAGCTGGCAATATGGCAATGCCGTGTAAAAACGCAAGGGGGGCGTTTGCGAGCTGTTGTCTTAAAGCCGTCCCTATAATCCCTACATTACAGTACTGGTACATTTTTATTCATAGTTAACTGTTGCAGGGGGTCTCCGGAGCTGAATGCGAATGGTTTCAGGTCGGGGGCCCCTGATCCCCGAGATACAGCCCCTTTATGAGGTGCGGGTAATCCCTCGGTGTGTAGGGGTTCCCGTGATCACGTGATCCAGCGACCTGTAATAACCAAGAGAGGGATAACGGCACCACAAAGGGGCCTGTATCTCGGGGAGAAGGGGGGTCCCGGACCTAAAACCATCAGCTGGTTTGTCCGGAGACCTCTGCCCACAATTACAGTATGAATAACAAACATATAGAAATAACCGTGCGTTCCTTACCTTAGCGAGCTATGGCTATGGGTAACAGAAGCGATTTCTTATTTTAGTAATATGGTAAGGAGCTTAGGGGGTTCCCTGAGCAGAAGTACTATGCTCAGGGAACCCCCTGCTTCCTGACAATATTTTAAAAATACAGAAATGCTGCTTCATTTAGCCAAGCGTATAGGGCTAAGGCATATGAAGGGGTTAATCACCGTGCCCGCTTTATTGTGGGTAGCGGGGGTGGGTAAGGGGGCGTATTGGTCCTTGGTGTGGTTAGGAGACTTGCGGGGGTGGTGGGGTGCACTAACCCCTTCACGGACATAGCAGTTAATCCGCTGATCTCGTCAGAAGGGGATTTTAAGGCCCTCCCGTACCCCCCGCTAAGCTCGCTAACAACAACACAGTGGGACTAACGAACCTTGTCACCCACTCCGTACCCACAATTATAAAAAAAATCACACACAGCAGCAGACCACAATTAATAAATAAATAAATAAATGATCAATAAATAAATAAATAAATATAATGACATAAAATAAAAATTACATTGTGAAATACATTTTATTATAGTGTAGAGTGCAGGGGTGTCTCCGGAGTGAACAGTTGGTTTAGGTCGGGGGTATACCTGCTCCCCAAGATACAGCCCCCTTATGAGGTGCTGGATAACTCTGCGTTTGTTAAAGGTCCCGATCAGTTACCGCGACCTGTAATTTAACCAAGCGAGGGATACCGGCCCCCTAAGGGGCCAGTATATCGGTGATGCGGGGGTCCCGGACTAAAACCACAGACGTTGTTTGACTCGGAGACCATGCCAAATATTAGCAGTTATAAAATAGGAAACCACATATATAAATAAAGGAAATCGTTCTTACCTTAGCGGCTATGTGCTATGGTAATGACCAGCAGCATTTCTGTATTTTATTAATATTGTACAGTGACGAGGGGGTCCCTGAGCAGAAAATTAATGCTCAGGAACCCCCTTTGGTCCTGCAACAATTTTTTTAAGAATACCAGACAGAACATGCTTGCTCATTACCTCTTAGGCATAGCCGACTAGGCATAATGAAGGGTTAAGGCACGAATACAAAGAATTTTTGTAAGATACATACATATATGGTTTTTTAAACTCCGCTGCTGATTTGTAAAACTCCTGGTTTTAAAAACCCTGCCTTCAATGTAATTTGTAAAAAATTCCAGGTGTAAGCTACCTGGGCTTCCATATATAAACCCCTTATTGTGGGTTGTTTAAACCCTGCGCCTTCATGTATGCTACTAAATAAACGCCGCCCTATAGGTGTGTGAAGCTTCCCTGCCTCACTTGTAATCATGTAAAACCCTCCCCCTATTGTAGTGTTTTAAACTCCATGCATTCATGTAATCTAGGTAAAAAAACCCTTCCCCCTATGTGTGTGCAGCTTCCATGCCTTCCTGTATCATGTAAAACCTATCCCCACTTGGTCTGAAGCTATCCCTGTTTGATAATCTGTGGAAGCCACATCCCCCTATTGTGTCAGTTAAATTCCTGGCCTGTGTTTTTTGTGAGTGCAGGTACTGATGTAAATGTGGGGCGAGGGCATCCCGTGTAAATAACACACCACACCCACTACCACACGCCTGGCCCCCGCTGAGCTGCAAAAAGAGACAAAAATGAAAACATACCAAAATTTAGAATGTCCCTAAACCTTAATCAACCATAGCGGTTTATTAACCCTACCAGTCATTAAGGGGTTAACCCACCCTCCACACCAACCAGCTCGGGAATGCGAAAGAACCTTTACCACGAACAAATAACCCCCCGTGAGGCTACAAACAAACACCACGTACCCACAAGGGAGGCCGAACACCAATCCAGTGGGGAAACACCCCCTCCACCCCCAGTTACCCACAATAAAAAAAAGACACATGCCCCACATAAAATCATCTAATGATTTATAAATGACGATACACCACACCCTGTGCCCCCACATTAAATACAGATTTATACTTTTATAATACAGGGTTCATAAACGCAGCCCCACGCGCTAGTCCCATGGTAGGCTGGCGGGGAACCTGGACAGACTTACAAGTTTACAGCAAGCCCTGTACACGGTTCTGGAGGCCTGCGTGGTGGATCCGCAGCACCAATGCACCCAGGTGGTCTCCTTGGGTCACCAGTGGGCCACAATGGCGTCCCACGGTAGGCCTCGAGGATGTTGAGGAGCCCCCGGGCGACACAGGGGCTGGGGCATGGGGGGTTTCCATCGGGGGTCTTGGGAACTCAACGGGTTGCTCACTACGGGTCCTGCGGTTGCACCCCACAGAAGTGGGACCACACAGTCATCATCCACCGCACCTACGGGTCGGGGCGGTTGCCCCCACAGAAGTTGGGACCCACACATGCATCCCAGAGACTAGGGTCGCGGTGCCCCACACAGAAGTGGGGACCAACACACGTTCATCCCACGCATGGTGTCACCCGTGGAACCACCAGCCTGCTACATTGGAGATACCAGAGGATTACCAGCAGGTGGTCTCCAGACGGTCCCACCCAGAAACCCGGACACCAACCCTGATGTAAAAAAATAAAAACACCTGTGCCTATAGACATCAATACATTACCACCCCCCAACCCAACACCTACAGTACAATAATGTGCAAAATAACTATTATAAGATATGGTAATAGATAATTGCCCATATTAAAACATAATTATGCGTATTCAAATAAATAAAAGTACTACTGACCTATCAATACGAAGCGTCCGTGCCAGCAACAGCCTTGTCTGTGCCCACAACATACATAGCCAAATACAAAGCCAAAACAGCAAGTCATTCGATATCAATTAACCCTTAAACACCTATCAGATAATAACACAAAGGTGATTAAGGGTTAAGCCACAACTGGCCCCGAAACACACCCTTCACCCATGAATTTGTACAGGTGGCTTCATCATGCAACATTATAGTATCTTAGATATATATACTATATATATATATATAATATATATATTAATATTATATATATATATATATATAGATATACTGTTATATAGACAGAGAGAGAGAGCAGAAAAGACCACTACCAGTATTATTATTAAGATATATATATATATAATATATTATATATAGAATATATATATACAGATATATAATAT
>WSYH01013269.1:0-17346 GCA_036426205.1 Ascaphus truei
GCAGGGGGTTTCCGGAGCAGAACCGCATTGATTTCAAGTCCTGAGATACAGGCCCCGTTATGGGGTGCCGTTATCTCCTATGCCTATATCTTAAAATTAAATAACCCCCCCGCGATCGCCTGTGAGAGGCGCGCAGTTAGAGTGACTGATTCAGCCCCTCTCTTTCTGCGCGTCTATTACAGAGAGGCAGACCCCGGTAGGACTCGCACAGCAGGGACCCCCGCTGTGTTAATCCGATGGGCCATTATGTCTGCAGCGGCAAACTTGTGACTAGATTGCAGCCTACACGCGGCACAACGCAATATGTACCCAGCTACGTGTTCGGATAACGTCCGCGGCCCTGTATATAGTTACATAGTACACGAGGTTGAAAAAAGACATATGTCCTGGAACCAGATTGCATATATCCTCTGTTCTCAGGCTGCCAGCACTCCTCAGTCTAAGTTTGCAACCAATGTAGCCTTCCCATAGCTTCTAGCTTGATGCCCTGGCATCCCCCCTGCCCTTCTCAGTTACTTGAGCTGTGCCAGCCTCCCCTGCTAGTTGGTTTACCCCATTACTTGTTCCTGCTTGCACAGGAACCCTTCTTACTGCTTCTCCCAGAACAAGGCATTGATTCTGTACGTTCCCCTCACATGTGTCACCCCCCAGTTATTCTATGTTCCTGTATACCCCTTCCAATAAAGTTGCAGACTCTGTGCATTTAAAGGGGACAAGTTAAACTGCCGGACCCTACTCGCTTGCCCCAGTGACGCTTGAGTCAGGACAACATATGTCCAAGTTCAACCTATGCTAAATTTAAACGACAGATACTTTATCCTATATTTGTCAGTATTGATCCAGAGGAAGGCAAACAAAACCCCCAGTGAAATATAATCTAATGCAGTGGTTTTCAAACTGTTTTGGGCTTAGGAAACCCCAACATTTGATTTTGAAATTCTGGAGAACCCCAACCCTCGACCCCCGTTGCTCCCCAACTTCCCTGTCACCACCCTCTGTCTCCCCCCCACCCGTCACTCCCGTGTCTCTCCTACTCATTTTTCTCGACCCCTCTTCCTATGCCCCATCTGTCTCCCCCCTCCCGTCGCCCCCTTTCCCTCCCCCCTCACTCTTCCCCATTAACTCCCTTTCTCCTTCACTCGTCCCCTTGTGCTCCCTCTCCCGCCCACGCGCTCGCCCGCCCACGCGCTCGCCCGCCCACGCGCTCTCCCGCCCACGCGCTCTCCCGCCCACGCGCTCTCCCGCCCACGCCCACGCTCTCGCCCACACGCCCACGCTCTCGCCCCCACGCTCTCGCCCACACGCCCACGCTCTCGCCCACACGCCCACGCTCTCGCCCACGCTCACGCCCACGCTCTCGCCCCCACGCTCTCGCCCACACGCCCACGCTCTCGCCCACACGCCCACGCTCTCGCCCACGCCCTAGCCCATGCACTCGCTCTCACACGCGCATATGTTCGTGCACACACACGCTCGCGCACACACACACACGGGAGGCTGTTATATAAAGCACATTACTGCCCCTGTGTCTGTGTACCCCACACGGGAGGCTGTTATATAAAGCACATTACTGCCCCTGTGTCTGTTAGATGGGCAGCGGGGGTATGTACCCCACACGGGAGGCTGTTATATAAAGCACATTACTGACCCCTGTGACGTTGGTCTGTTAGATGGGCAGCGGGGGGGGAAAGCGAAAAAAAAAGAACGGGAGATCAGGAGTCCTCGCGCCCCCGTACCGCCTCGTACCCCTCTACTCCTTTTTCCCCCCCATAGAACATGGCTAACCCTTGTTCACTCTTCGTTCCCTGTACGACCTTTCTACCCCAACCCTATCCTCCCCACCCTTTTCACTACGGCATACGCCCCTCACTTAATCCCCCTACCCGTCACGCTCCCACAATATCACCGCTAATCAGCTCCTCACCTACCATCCACATCCCGCTCACCCCTCTGGGGAGACCCCCCACCCCGCGTGACCCCCTCCTAGTCACGCCCCACTACTTCCACCCCATCATTCTACGCCCTCTCCCCCCCCACCCACTCAGCACCACTTTCCAACAATCCCCAAGTAACCGTTCTAATTACCTTCCCTCCTCCAATTCCTTGAGAGTTCCCCACGGCTGCACCGACGGCTAGGTTCTCTTTCCGCTTGCTCCAATAATCGCGCCTCGTGGTGGACATTTGTTCCCCGTCCGCCCCGCTCATATCCCCTCAATCTCCCCATCACTACACCCACCCGGATTTCCTGGGGGTCCCCTGAGATCTTGCGAGGCCCGCAAGTTACCCCTGGGGTGGCCTATGGTTGGGTGGCATCTTTTGTTCGCCGGTGTGGCGGTTGCAACTGTTATGTCTTGTTGCTGGGGCGGGTGAGAGGAAGCAAAATGAGTACTGACAACGGGGTGCGAGAAGTCAGTGGTACTGGTCCCCACGAAATGCGGAAAGTGGTAGAAGAGTCCCGCGGTCTGTGGTTAGTAACAAAAACAAGGGCCAGGATGGGGCTTTAATTATAAAGCCACATATACTGCCCTTGTGGAAGTGGAATGTATTGCACTGGGCAGTGCCGCGGGACATTACGAGAGTACTCGATCACCCAGCACACTAACGGTTGAATGGTCCTGTCTAGGCTAGCATAGTTCATCATTACTGCCCTGTGTCTGTTTAGCCAGCGAGCAGGGGTACGTAACCCCCACCACGGGACGGCTGGTATATAAGCCAATTTATGCCCCCTGTGACGTCCCGTCTTTTAATCCGGCAGATGTCCTGAAACTGTACTTTTTAAAAGTCGGGTAGGATGTTATGCAGGGAAACGAGCAGCGTGGGAGCCGTTTTTGTGTGGGCTCGTGGCATGATACCACAAAAAAAACACCAGTAGTTCCAGGTGGATAAGATAACACATAACAAACATACAGTACCACTGCCGTCTCTAAAATATAACCACAGAATCCACATCAGTACACACTGACCAGTCTCATATATAACCACAGTATTACAACATACAGTAAATACACACTGCAGTATAATTATCACACAGGTAATTACACATACAGTACACACTGCAGTCTCATAATAGAGAACACAGTAATACACATACAGTACCACACTGCAGTCTCATATATTAACCACCGTAGTAAACACACATTACAGTACACACTTGCCGTCTCATAATATAACACGTAATAACATAAAGTACACACTGCCCTCATAATTAATAAACACGTAGTAATACACCGTACAGTACACACGCCGTCTCATAGAATAACAGTAATAACATACATACAGTACACACTGCCGGTTCTATAATAATAACAGACATATATACACATAAAGTACACACTGCCGTCTTAATATAAATAGTAACACAAGTACCAACTGCAAATGCAAATACACAGTACACACTGCACAACCGTCTCATAATAAACACAGTAATACACATACAGTACACAACACTGCCGTCTATATATAACACAGTAACCACATAGCAGTACACACTTGCAGTCTACATAATAATACACAGTAATTACACATACAGTACACACTGCCGCTCATAATTAAACACAGTAAGACACATACAGTACAGCATGCAGTCTCATATATAATAACACAGTAATACCACATTACAGTACACACTTGCGGTCTCATAATATAAACAGTAGTACACCATACAGTACACATGCCAGTCTCATAATGATAACAAGTAACACTACATATACAAAGTAACACTGCACGTCTCATATATAACACAGTAAATACAACATACAGTTACCACAACTGCCGTCTATAAAGTAATCACAGAACAACATAAAGTACATCCCCACCTTGCAGTTCATATATAACACAGATAAACACATACAGACACACCTGCCAGTCTCATAATAAACCACAGTAAACATACGTAAACCTGCAGTGTCATTAATAGTACACACAGGTAATTACACATAAAGTTACCACTGCCCGTCTCATAATATAACACAAGAATCAAATACAAAAGCCGCTCATAATATAACACATCAGTACACCAGACAGTACAAAACGCAGTCTCATAAATATAAACACATAACCACACATACAGTACACACTGCTAGTACTCATAATATAACACGAGACATACACAACGAGACACACTGCAGGTCATAATATAATACAGTATACAATACCAGTACACACTGCCCAGTTCTCATAATAGTAACACAGTTAACACATAAGCAGTACACACTGCGTTTCTCAGATATAACACAATACAAACATACAGTACACACTGCACGTATCATAATTAAACACAAGTAACCACATACAGTACACAACATGCCGTCTCATAATATAAACACAGTAAACACTACAGTACACACTGCAGTCTCATGAATATAACACAGTAACACACATACAGTACACACTGCCGTCTCATAATATAACACAGTAACACACATACAGTACACACTGCAGTCTCATAATATAAAACAGTAACACACATACAGTACACACTGCCGTCTCATAATATAACACAGTAACACACATACAGACACACTGGCACAGTCTAATATGATATAACCACAGTAATACACATAACAGTACACACTGCAGTCTCATAATATAACACGAGACACACATACAGTACACACTGCAGTCTCATAATAAACACAGTAGTAACAGCACATACAGTACCACAATGCCGTCTCATGATTATAACACATAAACACATAACCGTACATAAGTTCAATAAGTAAAACAAGTCCTGATTGTTAGTAACTACACATACAGTACACACTGCCGTTTCAATAATATACACACAGTAGACACACATACAGTACACACTGCACGTCATTCATATATAAACACGAGTAACACACATTACAGTACACACTGCGGTCATAATATAAACACAGTACACAACATACAGTCACACTGACAGTCTCATAATATAACACACTGGAAATAACAACATCACAGTACAACACTGCCGTCTATAATATAACAAGTTAAACACACATTACAGTACACACTGCAGTCTCATAATAACACAGTAATACCATACAGTAAACTGCCGTCTCATAATATAACACAGTAACACACTCATTACAAGACACAACTGACGTCTATAATATAACACAGTATACACCAGCCACATACAGTACACACTGCCGTCTCATAATATAAAACCAGTAAACACACATTCAGTACACACTGCACTCAAAATACATAAGGATAACACAGCTAATACACAACAAGTCATCGTACACACGCCGTCTCATAATATAACAGCTAGTACACACATACAGTAACACCAACTGCCGTCTCATAATGAACACGAGTAAAACAAACATACAGAACACACTGCAGTCTCATAATATAAACACAAGTAACACAACCTACACTAGTAGTCAATGCACTCTAGATATATACACGCAGTAATACACATAGCAGTACCACACTGCAGACTCATATAAATATAACACAGTAAACACACTACAGGACACACTGCGTCTCATAAATATAACACAGTTCAACTACTACATACAGTACACACTGCAGTCTCATAATATAACACGTAAGTAATACACATACAGTTACACACTGCGTCTCATAATATAACACAGTAATACACATACAGTACACACTGCAGTCTCATAAATATAACACAGTAACACACATAAATGTACCACTGCAGTCTCATAATATACCACTATTACACCACATACAGTACACACTGCAGTCTCATATATAACACAGTAATACACATACAGTACACCACTAGCAGTCTCATAATATAACACAGTTAACACACATTACAGTACACAGCCGTCTCATAATATACACAGTAACAAACATACAGTACACACTGCCAGTCTATCATAATAACACAGTAATACACATACAGGACACACTGCCAGTCTCATAATATAACACACAGTAATACACATACAGTAAGTACACACACGTCGCTCATATATAACACAGTATATAAACATGACAGTACACACGCGTCTCATAATTAACACAGTAAGTACACATACACACCTGCAGTCTCAAATAATAACACGTAGTAATACACATAAGTACACACTGCAGTCTCATAAATATAACAACAGTTAATACACACTACAAGTACACACTGCAAGTCTAATAAGATACACAGTAATAACACATAAGTACACATGCCAGTTCTCATAATATAACACAGTAATACACATACAGTACACACTGCAGTCTATAATTATAACACAGTAGTAAACACATACAGTACACACTGCGTCTCATAATATAACACAGTAAATACACATACAGTACACACTGCAGTCTCATAATATAACCCAGTAATACACATACAGTACACACTGCAGTCTCATAATCAACACAGTGAATACAATACAGTACACACTGACAGTACTATAATTATAACACAGTTAATACACATACAGTACAACACTGCAGTCTTCAATATAACACAGTGAATAACATACAGTACACATGCCGTCTCTAATATAACACAAGTAATACTAAGTACAACATGCGTCTCATATAAACACAGTAATCACATACACATACACACTGCAGTCTCATAAAGAATTATAACACAGTAAACTAACATACAGTACACCACATGCCGTTCCATAAATAAACACAGTAAACAACAGTCACACTGCAGTCTCCATAATATAACAACAGTAATACAACATACAGACACAACTGCAGTTCTTCATACCTATACACAGATATACCTCAGAGTACACACTGCGTCTCATAATATCTACACAGTAATAACTATATATTACAGTTACACACTGCAGTTCCATAATATAACTCACAGAAACATTACAGTACACACTGCAGTCTTCATAATATAACACAGAATAAACAAATCAGTCACAGCCAGTCTCATAATTAAATAAACAAGTAATACTACAGTTACCACTGCAGTCTCATAATAACACAGTTACACATACATACCACTGCAGTCTCATATATAACACGTATACACTACAGTAACACTTTGCTGTCTATCATAGACACACAGAATACACGAATACACAGTTCACCACTTGCGTCTCATAATATATCACCAGCAAGAACATACAGTACACCACGCAGTTCATAATATAACACGTGTTAAGTAACATACAGTACAAACTGCTGCATTCATGCAGATACTATAAATTCTAGATACACACTACCAAGTACACTACTGGCCGTTGCTCAAATATACATCCTAGATGTATGACATACATCTAATTTACCCAGTAACCTACCTGCCCGTTCTCATCAAGTGAGCTCACCTGAGTAATACAGAAGTACCAGTTTTAACTGCGAGTATCGAATAACTACGAGATCCCAATATTATAAACTACACAATACAAGGTATCACTGCATCTCATATATATAACACAGTAATACGACAGAACGACACACTGCGCTCATAAATATAACCAGTAAGTAAACACTAAGTACACATTGCAGTCTCATATATAACACAGTAATACATCTACAGTAATACACACTGCAAGTCTCATGATATATAACACAGTAATATCACAAACAGAGTACACACTGAAGTCTCATAATATAAACACAGTAATACACATACAGTACACACTGCAGTCATAAATAACACAGTAATTACACATACAGACACACTGCAGTCTCATAATATAACACAGTGTAATACACTACAGTACACACTGCAGTCTCATAATATAAAACAGTAATACACATACAGTACACACAGCAGTCTCATAATATAACACAGTAATACACATACAGTACACACTGCAGTCTCATAATATAAACACAGTAATACACACATACAGTTACACATGCAGTCTCATAATATAACACAGTAATACACATACAGTACACCACTGCAGTCTCATAATATAACACAGTAACACACATACAGTACACATGCAGTCTCATAATATAACACAGTAACTACACATACAGTACACTGCCAGTCTCATAATATATAACACAGTATAATACACATACAGTACACACTGCGTCTCTAAATAACACAGTAATACACATCAGTACACACTGCGTCTCATAATATAACACAGTATACACATACAGTACACACTGCAGTCTCATAAGATAAACAGTAATACACATACAGTACACTGCAGTCTCATAATATAACACAGTAATACACAACAGTACACATGCAGTCTCATAATATTATACACAGTAATACAAATAGTTACACACTGCAGTCTCATAATATAACACAGTAATACACATACAGTACACACTGCAGTCTCATAATATAACACAGTAAGTAACACAATACAGTACACACTGCAGTTCTCATAATATAACACTAGTAATACAATACAGTACACACTGCACGTCTCATAATATTAACACAGTAAACACATACAGTACACTGCAGTCTCATAATATAACACAGCATAAGTAATACACATAAGTACAGTAACTGCAGTCTCATATTATAACACAGTAATACACATAACACAACTGCAGTCTCATAATATAACACAGTAATACACATACAGTACACACTGCGTCTCAAATATAACACAGTAAACACATAACAGTACACTGCAGTCCATAATATAACACAGTAATACCACATACAGTACACATGCATGTCATAATATTAACACAGTAATACACACAGTAAACACTGCAGTTCATAATTAGACACAGTAAATACACATACGAGTACACACGCAGTCTCATAGATTATACACACAGTAATACACATACAGTACACACTGCAGTCTCAATAATATAAAACAGTAATACACATAACAGTACCACACTGCAGTCTCATAATATAACACCGTAATACACATACAGTAACACTGCAGGTCTCATAATATAACACAGATACACATACAGTACACACTGCAGTTATAATATAACACAGTAATACCATACAGTACACAGTGTCCGTCTCAGATAATAACACAGTAATATCACAATACGTACACAACGCGTCCACATAAATATAAACACAATAATGTCACATACAAGTACACACATATTGCAGTCATAATTACACAAGTAATACACATACAGTACACACTGCCGTATCATAATATAACACAGTAATACACATACAGTACACACTGCAGTCTCATAATATAACACAGAATACACATAACAGTACACACTGCAGTCTCATAATTAAACACAGTAATACACATACAGTACACACTGCAGTCTCATAAATATAACACAGTATATACACATACAGTAACACACTGCAGTCTCAATACAGATATAACCGGTATAAGTATACATCACACTACAGTAAACACGTGCCAGTTCTCATAATATAACACAGTCTTAATACACAACATACAGTACACACTGCAAGTCTCATAATATAACACTGATAACAATACAGTACCACATGCCATAAATCGACCAGTGTCATATATAAACAAGTTAAGTCACATACAGACACACTGCAGTCTCATAATAAAACACAGTTAATACACATACAGTACACACTGGCAGTTTGATCATAAATATAACACAGTTTAATACACACATACAGTACACACTGCAGTATCATAATTATAACACTAGCATACACATAACAGTACACACTGGCAGTCTCATAATTATAACACAGTAATACACATACAGTACACACTGCAGTCTCATAATATAACACAGTAAACACACAACAGTACACATCATGCGTCTAATAATAAACACAGTAACACATACAGTACACACTGCAGTCTCATAATATAACACAGTAATACACATACAGTACACACTGCAGTCTGCTAATATAACACAGTAATACACATACAAGTACACACTGCAGTCTCATAATATAACACAGTAATACACATACAGTACACACTGCAGTCTCATAATAATAACACAGTAATACACATACGTAACACGATGCAGTCCTCATAATATAAACACAGTCAATACACATACAGTACACACTGCGTCTCATAATATAACACAGTAATAAACACTACTACAGTATACTGCCAGTCTCATAATATAACACGTAATACAATACAGTACACACGCAGTCTCATATATAACACAGAAATACACAATACAGTACACACACTTTTGCAGTCTCATAATATAACACAGTAATACACATACAGTACACACTGCAGTCTCATAATATAACACAGTAAATCACATACAGTACACACTGCAGTCTCATATATAACACAGTAATTACATACAGTACACACTGCAGTCTCATAAATATACCCAAAACAGTATATACACATACAGTACCACCCACTGCAGTCTCATAATATAACACAGTAATACACATACAGTACACCTGCAGTCTCATAATATAACACAGTAACACACATACAGAGAGTCACACTGCAGTCTCATTATATTAACACAGTAAGACACATTACAGTACATCACTGCAGTCTCATAATATAACACAGTAATACACATACAGTACACACTCAGCTGCCTAATATAACACAGTAATAAACATACAGTACACACTGCAGTTCATAAATAACACAGTAATACACATACAGTACACACTGCAGTCTCATAATATAACACAGTAAACACATACAGTACACACTGCAGTCTCATAATATAACACGATACCACACAGACAGTACACACATGCAGTCTCATAATATAACACAGCTAATACACATACAGTACACACTGCAGTCTCATAATATAACACAGTAAACACATACAGTACACTACTGCACAGTTATCCAGAATATAAACACAGTAATACACATACCGTACACACTGCAGTCTCATAATATAACACAGTAATACACATACAGTACACACTGCAGTCTCATATATAAACACAGTAAATAAATACAGTACACACTGCAGTCTCAAATAAACACAGTATAAACAACATACAGACACGCTGCAGTCTCATAATATAACACGTAATACACATACAGTACACGCTGCCAGTCTCATAATATAACACAGTAATACACATACAGTACCACACTGCAGTCTCATAATATACACAGTAATACACAGTACAGTACCAACACTGCAGTCCTTAATTATAAACACAGTAAATAAACATACAGAATACACACTGCCGTCTCATAATATAACACAGTAATACACATACAGTACACACTGCAGTTCATGTAATATAACACAAGTAATACACATACAGTACCAACTGCAGTCTCATAATAATAACACAGTATAACACATACAGTACCACACTGCAGTCTCATATATAACACGTAATACACATACAGTACACACTGACCGTCTCATAATATAACACAGTAATCACTACAGTACACACTGCAGTCTCATAATATAACACAAATACACATACAGTACACACTGCAGTCTCATAATAAACAACAGTAATAACACATACGAGACACACATGCAGTCTCAATATATAAACACAGTAATACACATAAGGTACACACTGCAGTCTCATAATATAACACAGTAATACAACATACAGTACACACTGCAGTCTCATAAATAACACAGTAATACACATACAGACACCTGCAGTCTCATAATATAACACAGTAATAACATACAGTAACACTGCAGTCTCATTAATATAACACAGTAATACTAAACATACAGTACACATGCAGTCTCATAATTTAAACAGCAACACACATACACAGAAACTGCAGTCTAATAATATAACACAGTAATACACTACATACACACTGCAGTCTCATAATATAAACACAGTAATACACACATACAGTACACACTGCAGTCTCATAATATAACACAGTCAATACACATACAGTACACACTCGCAGTCATCATTAATATAACACAGTAATACACATACAGTACACACTGCAGTCTCATAATATAACACAGTAACACACATACATACACACTGCAGTCTCATAATATAACACAGTAATACACATACACGTACACACTGCAGTCTCATAATATAACACAGTAATACACATACAGTACACACTGCAGTCTCATAATATAACACAGTAATACACATACAGTACACACTGCCGTCTCATAATATAACACAGTAATACACATACAGTACACACTGCCGTCTCATAATATAACACAGTAACACACATACAGTACACACTGCAGTCTCATAATATAACACAGTAATACACGATACAGTACACACTGCAGTCTCATAATATAACACAGTAACAACATACAGTACACACCGCAGTTCTCATAATAACACACAGTAATACACATTACAGACACACTGCAGTCTATAAATAACATATATAAAAACATCACATATACAGACACACACTGCAGTCTCATAATAGTAAC
Organism: Ascaphus truei; assembly: GCA_036426205.1. NCBI lineage: Eukaryota > Metazoa > Chordata > Amphibia > Anura > Ascaphidae > Ascaphus > Ascaphus truei. The sequence goes on from WSYH01013269.1 coordinate 12,271, forward strand.
ACAGTAATACACATCCAGTACACCACTGCAGTCTCATAATATACAAAGTAAATACACATACAGTACACACGCAGTTCATCATAAATATAACACGAGTAATACACATACAAGTACACACTGCACGTCTAATAATATACACACAGTACCAGCAGTAAATACACACTAACAGTACAACACTGCAGTCTCATAATATATAACACAGTAAACACATACAGTACACACTGTCACAGTACATCATAACACATATAACACAGTACACACACATTAACCAGCGCACACACTGCAGTCTCATATAGAACACAGTAATACACATACAGTACACACTGCAGTCTCTAAAGTATAACACAGTAACACACATACAGTACACACTGCAAGTCTCATAATGATAAACACAGTAAAATACACATACAGTACACACTGCAGTCTCATATATAATAAACACGGTAACACACATACAGTACACGCAGAGATCGTAATTATAGAGTCACACCATCAGACACCGCGAACATCTAACCGAATCAACAGTAACACATATACACAGTACAGGCCACAGGCTGCGACTCATAAGTAGTCTACATACAGTATACACAGCGCTAGTACAGTAACACACATACAGTACACGCTGACATTCTCATAATAAAACACAGTAATACACATACAGGTGCACGATGCAGTACCTCATTATTATAACACAGTAAACACATACAGTAACCTGCCGTCTCATAATATAACACAGTAAAAAATACAGTACACACTGCATCTATAATAATAACACCAAGGTAATACACAATCAGTACACACATGCCAGTCTACATAATATAACACAGTAATACACATACAGTACACACTGCAGGTCTCATAATAAACCACAGTAATACACATACAGTACCACTCGCAGTCTCTTTAATATAACACAGTAATACACATACACGTACACACGGCTGTCTAATAAAGATAAACAGTTAAACACATACAGTACACACTTGCAGTCTCATAATATAACACAGTAATACACATACAGTACACACTGCAGTCTCATAATATAACACAGTAATACACATACAGTACACACTGCAGTCTCATAATATAACACAGTAATACACATACAGTACACACTGCAGTCTCATAATATAACACAGTATTATACAGTCATGGGAAAAAGAAAGTACACCCTCTTTGAATTCCATGGTTTTACATATCAGGACATAACAATCTTCTGTTCCTTAGCAGGTCTTAAAATTAGGTAAATACAACCTCAGATGAACAACACATGGCATATTACACCGTGTCATGATTTATTTAGCAAAAATAAAGCCAAATGGAGAAGCCATGTGTGAAAAACTAAGTAAGCCCCTGCAAGAAAGTAAATTAGATATTCTATTGTTACTGTCATCTCTTTGGAGAAAGACTAAGCAATCCACTGAGTTGAAGCTTTCTATAGAAATGATAGGATTAGGGACAGCTAGGTGTCAGGACTCCTGGGGAGAGGTGAAAGACTGCTGATCAGATCTGGGAATAAGAGCATTGTACTGCCCAGACTCTGAGGCTCCTACCCAGTGGGAGGTCTTGAGTGCCTTAGCCTGCCCCTCCTCTGGCTTTTGTGGCACCAACTCAATCCGTGCTCTGATTGGCCTGCAACCCCTGTCCCATGCAAAGGATAGCCACAGAGGATTATATAAGGGGTGCTGCTGATCAGAGCATGAGACACTCTCTGAGAGACATTCTGTGAAGGAGTTTTGGATATTGACTGACCAGCTGGAGACACGTCAGAGTGGCTGCTGTGTGATCAGCACTCTGATATCCTGGACGAGAAGCGGACAGGGCAAGCCTTCTTGAAGCAGGCCCCAGCACCTAGCAAGGCTAGAGTCTACTCCCCGGGCCCCCAGTTGGTACTGTGTCTTGTTTTGTGTGCCGACACCAGAATAAACCTAATTTTATTCAACAACCTTGTCCTGTCTGGTGCTGGTGATCCCGGTGGTTTCGGTGTAAAAGTACTGGTCTCCCATCACAGGCTTTTTCTGGTGGTAGCAGTGGGATCACTGGGCTTTGTGTTGGGATTTCTTGCAGGAAATCACAGCTCAGAGACAGTCTTGAATTTTCAAGACCACAGGAGAATTTGTTCCAGACAAACGTTGCTCAAACCTACCACAGCGGACAGTGTGGCAGCTATGATTACTCTTCTGGGGCCTGACGCCATGTCCGCTGACCGAATGCAGATTATCCTCTGCTGGTGTCCCACTACCCAGGCTCTGAGCGCCCCCACCCATGGCAATGGCGGCCCGCAAGCCCAAAAGCCCAAGGTGTTGTACAGCAGTTTTACGAAGTTCGTGGATGGCACTGATGATATCAATGCCTTTCTGTGGTACTTCTAGAAGCAGTGTAAGCGACACGAGTTGCCGGAGCAAGCATGGATAAAGTATTTGGGTCCCCAGCAGATTGGGATGGCGCAAGTAGTCATCTGTGGGTAGACGGCTGTAAGGCAGCCACTTTTAAGGAGCTGCTGGACGTGCTCGTGAGAGCAGTTCCTGTTGCAATGTCTACGAGAGGTGCGGGAGTGGTTGATGGACCACAAGCCAACCACCTACCAGGAGGCCGCCATCATGGTGGACGAGTATGTTACCACTCGGCCCCATTACAGAAAGTGAGTCCTGAACCCTGTGCAGGCTGTGCGAGCACCGAACGTGGCAGACCTTTCCCCCACCCCCAAGCCATGGAGGACCCCGTCGGGAGCCGAAGGGGTAGCTGCGAGGCCCACAGAGTTTGTCCGTGAGTGCCGGTGTTACCTGTGCAACCGTCCGGTACATCTGCGGCTAGACTTCCCCAACGCCCCCATTCCAGTCACCCCAATCCGGAGCAACGTTCACAAGCTGCAAGGCCGATCGCCTGCATGAGGTTGATCCCAACGGTGGAGCAAAGGGAAGCCGTGCAGCAGGTACAGCAGAGGACCCAACCAGCAGTCCCTGCAGCAACTACCAGAGGCACAGCAGAGGCTACAGAAACTCTGGTGCGACCTGATATGGTCAGCACAGAGCACCTTCTCCAAGGGACAGGGATGCAGGGGGAAATGCGGGATGGTATCTCCAGGTCCCTACTGGTTGCCCAAGTATTGCTTGACTGGGGCGCCGGTCGAGGAGTGAGAGATGTCGGAGCGCTGCCTGGCTTGGACACCGACATTCTACTCGGCAATGACCTGGGGCATTTTATCTGCTCTTATGCATAGGAGGATGCTCCTGTGGCAGCTGTCACATGGAGCCAAAGGTGGGCATTTACTCAGGAGGAAGATGCTCCCGTGGTGACTGCCACACAGAGCCCAAGTCGGGTAGTTGCCCTGATGGAGGTGCCTTTGTTGCCGCCACCCACCGATTTGGTCACCGCTCCCCTGCATTTGGAGCCATCGGGTTCCAGGGTCACCGAGGAGAGCAGGCAGGTAAGCCAGACCCAACCTAACCTCTGTCCTGACATCCCTGTTGACCATTCCCCTGACAATGTGACCGAGGGCGAGCGGCCGGAGCTCAGTGAGTGGTATTGGGGCGTGATGCGGACAGACCCCGATCTGGAGTGCGGGAGACCTCGCGCGGGCGAGTCTGGCTCTGAGATCATGTCCAATTGATCACCGTGAGCTCGGATACCGGGAACACGTCCCAGATGCTCCAGCCAGATAAGGGACAGAGAGGGAACGGTGGTTGGGGTTAGCTAGGACGATCCTGCTGGCAGGCCATCAGGAGATCCTTCGTACCAGAGCCCAGCTGATGCATGCTTTCTGCTGGCCGGAGGCATAACAGGAGGTATCGGCATTCGGCTATGCCTGTGATGTCTGCCGGCAGGCAGGCAAGCTGGGTGACTATGCAGAGGAGCCCCTGAGTTGCCACCAGGGATAGGTGTGCCCTTAAAGCATCAGGCTGTGAGTGAGTCGGTGTTGTTAGCTGTATGCTGCTCACCGCTGGGAGATCTGGAGAGCCAGGCTTTCCCCGATGTCCTAGGAGAGGCTAGGCAGAAAAGCTCAGTGGAGCAGGGGGAGATAGGTCCCCATCTCGCAGCTCCCCAGCGGGAGCAAAGGCGAGAGGTAGTGGACAGAGCGGGTCCTGGTTCCGGAGAAGACGGGCAGGACTCATCCACCTGATCGCGAGGTCAACAGCGGGGATTACAGACCCCTCCACCGGACCGCGTACCAGGTCTCGGTGGAAAGGGAACGGAGTATGGAGGAGATAGAGGAGACACAGGTCTACCATAGGAGAGGGGAGAGCCAGGGTAGCGTCCCAGACAGACCCCTGACAGAGGTGAACAAGAGGCGGCTCGAGGTGCTGGCAGCCTGGTCCCCCAAGTGCGAGCCAGTGTTACAGGCTCTGCCAGTGCCTAGCCACTGCTTGGGCTCAGGAGCGCTGACAGCCTATGTATGTGGGAAGCCCTATCCGGGGCTCATTGAGAACAGCCCCCTAAATTGGTGGCGGAGGATGCCCGGGGAGACTGAGACCTGGTTAACCTGGAGCTGTGCCCTTCAGGACTTGGACTTCGCTAAGGGTTGCGGACATGGCAGCACAGATGGTCTCTCCTGGCTGGACATACCCAGCCACCAACTCACCTCAAGGACTTCCAGGCTTGTGGAGCCACCTGATGGGGTGACTACCCCAGAGCCTTCTTCTTGAGGGGGAGATGTGACGGTAGGGGTAGCTGGCAGCACAAAACTGGGATGAAGCCCAGCTAGCTACCCCTAAATCCATGTAACTTGGCCACAAATGTAAAGCTTATTTCGGCCAAATGTTCTTTAATATCTGTGGAAGAACAGGGAATGTGTAAATGTATTTCCAGGTCTGTAAGAATGTATTTGAAAGCATGTATTCTTTATACCCTGTGACAATCCTTCCCCATCGTTTAGAAAGCCGGCATTGTCTTGTGATGTGATTTGTGGTCTGTGTGTAAATCACTGTAATGTGCTTTGGGTGTCAGCCCTGCAAGAAAGTACATTAGATATTTCACTGCTACTGTAATTTCTACGAAGGAAGACACAGCAATTCACTTAAAGCTTTCTATAGAAATGTAAGGGTTAGGGACAGCTAGGTGTCAGGACTCCTGGGGGGG
>WSYH01013270.1:0-17346 GCA_036426205.1 Ascaphus truei
CGAGAGGCAGAGAGAGAGAGGCAAGGAAGGAGAGAGGAGAGAGAGAGAGAGAGAGAGAGAGAGAGAGAGCGAGAAGGCAGCATGGCGAGAGGCAGAGAGAGAGAGGCAAAGGCATGGAGAGGAGAGAGAGAGTGATGAGTGAGAGAGAGGCAAAGGCACGGAGAGAGGCAGAGAGAGTGGCAAAGGCATGGAGAGAGGCAGAGAGAGAGCACGGAGGGAGCAGACGAGGTGCAAAGGCATGGAAGAGCAAAGGCATGGAGGAAGCAGAGAGGGAGGCAAAGGCATGGAGAGAAGCAATGAGAGAGGCACAGAAAGAGGCAGGAGAGAGAACAGAGAGAGGGGCAAAGGTATGGAGAGGCAAGAAAGAGGAGAGGCAGGTAAGTTTTGCTTCGATTATTGTGGGGGAGGGTATTGTGCTTATTTTAGGGGTTTGTCTTACATAGTTACATAGTTACTAGTTGATGAGGTTGAAAAGAGACGTACATCCATCAAGTTCAACCTATGCTAAATTTAGACAACATATACTTTATCATATATCTATACTTACTTATTGATCCACTCATGGGAGAGGGGGTTTGGCCCGTATTAAAGGGTTACACCCCATTTGGCCACCCCCTGCTCTCACTTGGGAAGCAAGGGGTTAACTGGACTGCAGTCCAGTAATGTGTGTTTTACCCTGCTTCAGCAACCAAATGTATATTCCCCTGTAATGTGTATTGTTCCCATTCCAGTGTCCGCCAAACACATACACTGGGATCTATGCGAGGAAAAGGGTTATTGTTATTTCAGTGTTTATAGCCCTTTGTTCCACTTTCCCGCCTTTTCAGGCTCCATTTTTGCAGCTCTCCATAGGTCGCCATTGCAGCCCAATGCAACCTTTGGAGATTTGGCGATTTGGGCCCGTTTCGTTAGAAGACCCTGCAGGTGGTGCCCGAGAGGAGGAGCGGCGGTTTCCCATTGTAAGTCAATGGAGCCATTCATTTCAATGGGATTTCTCGACGCCGACCTCCAGGAACGGGTTGGCAGCCATCCAAACCGCAGACCGCAAGAGCGGAAACATTATCTGAAGAGAGACTTTGATCACACTGAGTTCAGTTCGAACACAATGGGCGGGGGAAACTTAGGTTCTAGGGCACCCAGAAATAAAATTCTTTTTGCCCCTAGACCCAGGAACCGCCACACTCGACCACACCGTTCCGGAAATGAGGGACCCCCGTAAGGGGTCGCGCTCGCCACGAGGTCGCGCCATTGACTCTAATGGCGGAGCGGAGGTCCCATTGATCCAATGGGCGCGCCGGCCATATTGATTCCAATGGGGGAAAAGCCGCGTGGCGTTAAAACGGCTAAGTCCGAAAGTGAAAAATGTGTAAGCCCATACCTCCGGTTCTGTGGGCCAGAGGGCTGGGATTTGGGTCGCATGTAGTTACACTGCCCGGCATGACTGCATGGCAATTTCCCACCCCTCCTGATCAACAGACGAGTATGGGCAAATGTAAGAATTGTGGTTTTCCTATAGACTTCAATGGCGGAGTTGCTCCATTGAAAGCCTATAGCGGCGGAGCCCATTGACTTCAACGGCGGAGTTGCTCCATTGAATGACTATAGCGGCGGAGCCCGTTGAATTCAATGGGAAGAGTGAAAAGCAGAGATTTATTTATGCTATGGCGGAGAATCCTGCATTAAGTTAATAGGGGATTTTAACTGTTTTTGGTATCTCCGGTTCTGGGGGTCGTGGAAGGCTATCTTGGCCACTATTGCAAAGGTCTTCCGGCATGAGGACTGGCAATTCAGCCCTCTCAGACCCACAGAACTGATTATTTTTAATATGTGAAGATATTAAAGAATGAATTGTATTTTGGTCTGGTAGCCAAACCAGAGCCCTATGGTATGCTAATGCTCAGAGAGAAAAGACAAGTGGTCTACACATAAACCCCTGATCAAAGACTCCCCCACACTGCTTGTGTATGCTAACACAAAAGAACAGGACGTGAGTACTTGATGATAAGTGTTTTGTTTCACACCCTGGGACAAAGGTTTCTGGCCAAAGCAGACATTCAGGTCCAGGCTTGTGGGCGGGGGGCTAAGGAAATAAGCCACTATTAGAAAAATCCACCCTGGGCAGGTATTACGGTGCCCCTCAGGTGAGGTGTGTGGGGGATTGGGTCAGATAATTGTTCTCCAATGATTGCACTCAATGCCAGAGTATAGGAGTGGAACTCCATATAAACGAGTGCCAGCTCTATACTCAGTCTTCGTGTCTTCGTGTCTTTCGTGTCTTCGATTTTACTAACTACTTGATGCCTGATGAATTACAATCCTGTTCCTGTTTACTTCTCACCCCAACCCCTAAGCAAGTGTTATTTCTGTCTGTCTGTTATTTGTACTATGTTTGTTGTTCACCTTGATGTAAGTGGAATACTTTGTGTTTTAATATTAAAAGCAGTATTATACTATTTTGCTTTTTCTCTCCTTTGTATATGGATTTCCCTTCCTTTCCTATGGAACAATACTGATGTTGATCCGAGTACTTATCTGGAAATAAAGTTGGTAACTTCTAACAACCACAACGCCCTATTATCACGTTTGTACCGTGAGTGCACAACTTTTAGAGCTATAACACTGATTACATTTGTTGTAGTTGACAATATTGCACTATTTGGTGTCTTTACTTTCCATTTTCCATGTCCTGATGAGATTTGCGCACCTGTTTTCTTCTTCGATTGCTGGTTAGATTTGGTCTGAATCCTGTGTCGGGAGCTGCATTTCTCAAGGACAGTATACTGTTTATCGTTATTTTGATTTGAATTGATGTTATTTGCGCTTGATTATTTTTATCACTATCCCAAATGCATAACCTTACATTATCTGTATTAAACCTCATCTGCCATTAACCTGTCCACGTTTCCAGTCTCTCCAAGTCCTTCTGAAGAGAAATTACATCTGCTCTGATTCTATTACCTTACACAATTTAGTTCATCAGCAAGATGGAGACTTTGCTCTCGATGCCAACCTTAAGGTCATTAATAAACAAGTTAAAAACAGCAGGGGTCCCAGTACCGATCCCGGAGGTACTCCACCACGACTTTAGCCCAACCTGAAAAGTTCCATTTTGACAACCTCTCGTTGTCTGTCCTTTAAACCAGTTTTCAATCCAGGTGCATATTATTACTGAGTCAATTTGCTTATTTTGTACACCAACCTCTTGTGTGAACCGTTATCAAAAGCTTTGCAAAATCTAGTAGACCACATCAACTGCATTACCACCCTGGTCTAAATTCCATACTCCCTCCTCAAAGAAACAAATAGGTTAGTTTGCATGATCTATCCTTAATAAATGCAATTCGTGTGTGTGTGTGTGTGTGTGTGTGTGTGTGTGTGTGGTGTGTGTGTGTGTGTGTGTGTGTGTGTGTGTTGTGTGTGTGTGTGGTGTGTGTGAAGAGACAGGAGGAAGCGGGTGAGAATGAGAGAAGTGGAGGTGGGTATGAAAATAAAACGATGTAAGGTGCGGTGCGGGGGGACACGTGAGCAGGGAGAGGGGGGGGGACGAGCCTGTGAGTGTGGGGGCAGTGGCTGAGCCGAGGGGGAGACGGGGAGTGATTCTTTTAATGTACTGATTATCCTTTCATTGCCACAAGCCCCATTTAGAAAGTCACTACACTCCTCGTTCTATAAACAGGCTCTGGACACAACCTGAGTGAGTGGGGGCTCATTGAGTGATAGCAGAGGGGGGGAGGGAGGATATAAGGAGAAGGGGCAGGTGGGGTAGAGGAAGAGTGAGGGGAGAGGAAGAGTGAGAAGAGAGGGGGGAAGAGAAAGACAGAGAGGGGAGACATAATATAGTAGAGATGGGGGGGAATAGAGGGAGCAAGAAGGTTTAAAAGGCTGTGTGTGTGGTGTGTGGGGGGGGTGGGTGGAAAGCCATGTTTTAAAATACCTGGGTGAGTACAGTACCTGTAGAGATAAAAATCTATTTTCCCCATTGAAATGTAGCCATGCTGTAAAATGGTCTGCAGTCCTCTCCTGCTGGCAGTAAGTTGTAAGTTCGGATGCCAGCAGTATCATGGAGGTTGGCCCTCACACCTGGTGAGGTGCCCTATGTATGGATGGGAGTGGCTACTACTCTGAGTCCACCGTTAGTGACATCAGAGATGTGCCTGCATCCTGAATATATAAGGCACACCGCATGATCAAAGTTAGTGGGTGTGGAGTAAGTGAGCAAGTCGCGTTGAGACTTGGAGTGGTGGCACACTAGTGCTTTAACTAGTGGCCCCATTCTATGTAAGAACGTCTAGCTGACAACGCATACTGAAGGGGGAGGGGATCCCATCCATTGGAGGGTGTACCTTTGAAGGATAACACAGCAAGAATGTGTGGCTAGGAGAAAACTCCACTGTAAGGGGCAGTTGGCCCGACCGTAAGCCACAAAAAGCAACCTTGATGAAAGACATCTCATGTGTGGGTTCTGAACTTACTCACACATGAAGGCCACCACGGAGGATTCTTTATCAGAATCATCCCCAAGCAGACGCAGGGATCCTGACTGACGTGGGACGCTGCACTTAGTTATTAGGTAGGACTCACGCACACACTACCTCAGCTGCCGTCGGGTTGGCATCCCCACACAACATCATGACGGGAGACTCAGGAGTCCTGTTGCCAACAGGTGCACCACCAGACACGACCATGTGAATGGGGACTGGTTAGACCACATGGGGCCAATGTGAGATTGGTGGGTCAGCTAGCCAGAAAATCCGTTACTATATAACAAAAGGCAAAAGCCCTGTGATTTTGGGCCTTCTTGTCTTGTATATCCTCTCTACCAATCTCTCTACCCACCTCCTCTATTCCCTCTATATCCCTCTCTACCACCCCTACTCCTCCGCCGAGATTTAAGCACTCTTTCAAAGTTTGGCAGAACCGTGGAACTTTTGCTAGAACTTTGGCCCCAAAAGTGTTTTGAAATGACCCCCATCTTAAATAAGTTTATAGGTGGGACGTAAAAGGACAAAAAAACAACCCCACCCGTTACGCACACGCAAATGTAATCTCACTGTGAGCAATTCACGTGTCTCAGGCCAGGGCGCAAACCGCTTTTCCCCTATTAAAGAAACAGGTGTAGCTGAGAAAGGCCTGCACATCTGTCTCGTCCCCCCATCCCTGCAGGAAAAGTCACAAAAACCTCCCCCATAAACAGGGATCCGCTAGAGACAATACCCCTGTGTGTGGTGCAAGTCTTACCCAACATTGGACTACTGTGTCCGTCATCCCATGTTACAGTTCAAACTGTACAATGTGTTAAGCTGCAGAAAAAGATTCTGGGTAGTAGCGTAAAATAAAAAAACCACCTGTCTCAGATGGTCCGCACCCTGACTTTTCACAATGGTCGCTTAGCATACAGTGCTCCACTGCAGCAGGGGATTCTGGGTGTTAAGACATGCAACTGAGCAACTCACGTGGCACGGTAACACCAAACTGAACAACTAGTGGTAATACCAAACAAGATAACAACCCGCATTTCTGTCCTAAGCAATAAAAGGAACGATCCGATCTTTCAATAAAAATACTTTTTTTTTTTACATTTGCTTTATATTTTTTTATCTTTTAAAAATGGATCAAGCACTAGTGTTAACCTTTTTTGATGCCCAGAATGACCTGCTGTTGAAAAGATCCAACTGGCCTAATTAAACCTATCACTGTCACTAGCCCACTCTTGTCCCAGAGGAACTTCCACTTTTTAAGAGAGCATTTGCCGGGAGGACTTAATACTAGCTCACAAACCATGTGGCTCTCTTTCAGCAGCTCACGCGAAGCAGCCCAACGAGGCACAGTAAGGGAGTCAGAGCTCCGCTGCGCAGATACCACTGCCTCGTCTCTCGTGTCGGACGGTACAGTTAGAGGGAAAGAGAGATCGGGCTGCTCTTCATTTCACACAGTGTATGCAGATTACTTGTTTGAGTGAGATATAGAGTAAACGTCATCTTTATTTCCAATTCAAACACGTTGCTAACTGCAGCATAACACCTCCACCAGGAGAAGGTTCCTGGCATCAATCTCTGTATCATTCGCTCCCCATGAAAGAAAACAGGAAGAAACGTTTTTGTTACACCTCCCCTTGGGCCGGCTACCTTGGGAAGGGATCTCACCTAATGAGGGAAGGACCAGTGTGGGGGATGCGGGATTTATTCACTGTGAAATACATGATTCTATTTAATGACAATTCAAGTTTATTTGATCACACGTGTTTTAATGTGTGCTTAACGCAGGCTTTCATACAATCAGGATAAAAAGCAGCACTGGAAGAACTTTCATTTCATGCATGCCACGTTTTTTAATTGGTATGGTTGCCTGAAAATCCACTCTTAGCTGGACTCGTGTTAACAATAACAATATTACTATATGTATTCACCTGCGGGTGATTTCAATGTTTCCTTGTAATTAAATGGGTGGTGTGTGGGTAATCAATGTGTTACTGTACTTTAGATTTGCTCTCAAGAAATGTATGTATGTATATTTGCCTTATATGGTGCTATCCATGTACATGCCCTTACAGCCGTAGGATAAAAGGGTGACCTTAATGTGAATAAAGCAACTCATGCTAAAAGTACATTAAGAAAAAGAGTCCCTGCCCGAGAGCTTACACTCTAAGTGGTAAGTTAGTGAGAACTTATTAGATGCCAGTAGAGGGTGTTCTGGTTAGTGTGTCGGCAAGCGGTCATGGGAAATGCATTAATGTATAGTGGTCAGCCCGCGGGGCTAACCATAGCTTCATTAAGCATTTAATGACATGCTAGTCTTTCTATCCCAGAGTACAACGGATCATTAAGGTAATTCTCAGAATTCATATGCAAGGCTGAGAATGGTAACAAGCCACCTTGTGCAGCACAGCTGGGACTATAGCTAAGAGACTCCGAAGCCCTATCGTGGCCTTCGCGGTGCCCAGTAGACCGATGTCTCTTTTATGCTGCAGGAGAGAAATAGTAACGAGAGTGGGATAGGAGTACAGCGTGGGATAGAAGGAGTAGCAGAGGGGATAGAAGGAGTACATGAGTGGGTAGAAGGAGTACAGAGTGGGGAAGAAGGAGTACAGATTGGATAGAAGAGTACAGAGTGGGATAGAAGGAGTTCAGAGTGGATAGAATGAGTACAGAGTGGATAGAGGTACAGAGTGATGAAGGATTACAGAGTGTATAGAAGGAGTTCATGTGGGATAAGAATGAAGTTACAGAGTGGGATAGAAGGATTACAAGTTTGATAGAAGGGTACAGAGTGGGTAGAAGGAGTACAGAGTGGATGAAGAGTACGATTGGGATAGAAGGGGTCCAAATGGATAGCAGGAGTACAGAGTGGGATAGAGGAGTACAGAGTGGATCGAAGGAGTACCCATAGTGTTCTAGAAGGAGTACAATAGTGGGATAGAAGGAGTACAGAGTGGGAAGGAAGGAGTACAGAGTGGATAGAAGGAGTACATGAGTGGTATCGAAGGTAGTACAGAGTGGGATAGAAGGAGTAACAAGTGATAGAGGAGTACAGAGTGGGGAAAGAGTACAGAGTGGTAGAATGAGTACAGCAGTGGGATAGAAGAGTACAGAGTGGTTAGAATGAGTACAGAGTGGGATAGAAGAGACAGAAGTGGTGATAATAGGAGACAGAGTGGGATAATGAATGAGTACAGAGTGGGATAGAAGAGTACACCGCGTGGGATAGAAGGTAAGTACAGAGTGGGGGAATAGTACAAGTGGGATGAAGGAGTGTACCAGAGTGGATAGAAGGAGTACAGAGTGGGATAGAAGGAGTACAGAGCGGGATAGAAGGAATTCACAATCTAGCGTGGATAGAAGGAGTAATAGTGGTATAGAAGAGTACAGGTGGGAGAGATGGATACAGATGGGCTAGAAGGATACAGAGTGGGATAGAAGGAGTACATATGTGGGATATAAGGATACATAGGTGGGATAGAAGGAGTATCACAGAGTGGGATATAAGGAGTACAGAGAGTGGGATCGACGGAGTACAAACAAGCGTGGTATAGAAGGAGTACAGAGTGGGGAAATAGTCCAGAGTGGGATATAAGAGTACATAGTGGGATAGAAGGAGTCCAGAGTGGGATAGAATGAGTACAGAGGCGGGATAGAAGGAGTACAGAGCGGTGATAAATGAGTCAGAGTGGGATATAAGGATTACAAGTGGGATAGAAGGAGTACAGAGTGGATATAAGGAGTACAGAGTGGGATGAAGAGTACAAGAGTGGATATAAAGGGTATCAGAGTGTGATAGACAGGATGTACCGAGTGGATATAGGAGTACAGAGTTGGGATAAGAAGGAGTAGCAGAGTGGGTAGAAGGAGTAATAGAGTGGGATATAAGGAGTTCAGAGTTGGGAAAAGAGTAAGATTGGATCGAAGAGTAACAGAGTGGATAGAATGAGTACAGGTGGGATCGAGAGTACATAGTGGGATAGAAGGAGTACAGAGTGGGGATAGAAGGATACAGAGCGGTTGAAGGAGTACAAGCGGGATAGAGTACAGAGCGTGATAGAGGAGTACCATTGGTATAGATTATTACAAGTGGGATTAAGGAGTCAGAGCGGGGGCTAGAAGGATACCGTAGGATGAGGAGTACAAGAGTGGGGGAAAGAGTACAGAGTGGGATAGAAGGAGTACAGAAGTGGGATAGAATGGGAGTACAAGTTGGGATATAATGAGTACAGAGTGTGGGATATAAGGAGTACAGAGTGGGATAGAGGAGTACAGAGTGGTGAGGAGTACAGAGTCGGGATAGAAGAGTACAGAGTAGGATTAGAGGGAGTACAGAGTGGGGGAAAGAGTACAGATTGGGCTAGAAGGAGTACAGAGTGGGCTAGAAGAGTTCAGCAGATTGGGGAAAAGAATTGGAGGGGAGCAGAGAGATCGCATACATAAGTGGAGATCATAACTCCTGATGAGAGAGAGAGTTATAACAGTATTATAAGCAGAGGAGATATTCAGGATTAAGCAAAGAAGGACACAGTATTATAAGCACAGAGAGAATAATACAGTATTTAGCAAAGAGACACGTATTACTGTATACTGTAACAGAAGCGAGAGGAGATACAGTATTACAAGCAGAGAGACGCGGTATTATAAGCAGAGATAGAGAGAGATACGTATTATAAGCAGATTCAGAGAGAACAGAATTTAACCGAGATAGAGAGATATACAGTAGTATAAGCAGAGATAGGAGAGATACAGTATTATACGCAGAAGATAGAGAGATACAGATTATAAGCAGAGATAGAGAGAGATACCACAGTATTATAAGCAGAGAGAGAGAGAGATACAGTATTCTAGCAGAGATAGAGAGATACAGTAATTATAAGCAGAAGAGAGAGAGATACAGTACTTATAAGCAGAGATAGAGATAGATACAGTATATAAGCAGAGATAGAGAAAGATACAGTATATAAAGTAGCGATTGATACATATTATAAGCAAGAAGAGAGATATACGTTATAATAAGCCAGAGATAAGAGAGAGATACGTATTATAACAGAGATAGAGAGAATACGTATTATACGCAGATTAGAGAGATAACAGTATTATAAGCATAGATAGAGAGAGATACATTATTATAAGCAGAGATAGAGAGAGATCAGTATTTAATAAGCAGAGATCGAGAGATACAGTAGTATAAGCAAGATGAAGAGATACAGTATTATACAAAACGCAAGCTCGAGAGAGATACAGTATTATAAGCAGAGATAGTAGAGATACAGTTTATAAGCAGAGATAAGAGAGATTACAGTATTATAAGCAGAGATAGAGAGATACTATTAGAAGCAGAGATAGAGAGCTACATATTTATAAGCAGAGATAGAGAGATACAGTATTATAAGCAAGATAGAGAGAGATACAGTATTATAAGCCGAGATATAGAGAGATACAGATTATAAGTAGAGATAGAGATACAGTATTATAAGTGAGCCGTGCTCCCCAGACTCCACCCTATTGTTGTATGTGTGGAGAATAGGGAAGGTTCAGCAGTGTGTTTTTTGCGAATGTACCCGGCGCTATCTCGCTTTGTTATATCTAATTGCAGAAGTATAAAAAAGAATGGTGTAATCTGCCTGTAATGGTTTTTCGGGTGGGTATCCTCTTTTGGACTCGAAACCCAGCATGAGGATCTATCCAGGACCCTTATAGTTAATAAAGACAAAAAAGATGGGGGATCACAATGGTCGAAACAGGCCAGTGGTTTATATAACTAATATTTTAACTTTTTTTCTAAGGTGAATCAATGTAACCTGAGTAGTGTGGTAGCTTCAGGTTTCTACATGTCCATATGGGAGGGTGAACACACATGATGTATGTGTGTTGGTGTAAAAGTGGAATAAAGTGTATATAAGACTTACACGGCCTTGTGTAAGCCCAGTCGCATCAGAGTTTCTTTAGAGTCCGTGTGCTTCGATTAAGGCTTTTCTCTTGCGATGCGGGTTTCTCTTCTTGTTTGGCAGTCCCTTCCGGACCGTGTGGGAAAAGGAAAAGAGCAAAAGGGAAAGGAGAGGCAGAGAGAGAGAGGCAAAGGCATGGAGAGAGAGAGAGAGAGTGAGTGAGTGAGAGAGAGGCAAAGGCACGGAGAGAGGCAGAGAGAGTGGCAAAGGCATGGAGAGAGGCAGAGAGAGATCTCGGCAGCCTGCTATGGTCCTGAATTCCAAGGCGTATTGGGCGCACAGCCGACTCCCTGTGTAAGCGCAGCAGGAATCAGACGCAGTCTCTTGTCGTGCGGGGGTATCGGAGACCTGTCGAAAGTCTCGTCTGAAGGCTGCGTAATCTCGGTATATAAGGACGCAGTTCCCAGATCGGGGAGGCCCATGCCAGTGCATTACCTTGAGCAGACTGTATACATAAGCAACCTTTTTCCACCCGACAGTAGAATACAGCTGCGGAGCCATCTCGAACTGGATTCACATTGGTTGAGAAAGCCACGGCAAGCGTGGGGTCCCCGGCGTAGGCTTCGGAGACCGGAATCTTCGGAGCTGAGGATAAAGTGGATGTTGAATCGGACTGCGCCAGCGGTTGCAGACGCAGGTGGTGCTGTGGAAAGGTCTGTACCTTTGGGAGAGGAGAGCCACTTGATCCGTTAAGGCCTGGATTTGTTGGTACATGCTGTCATCATAGAGTCCACATCAAGTCTGGTCTGCGTCTTGTGGGCTCGACATAATGTTACGCCGATGCTGCCCGCAACCAGACCCGTCCCTTCTACTGAGGTGAGGAACGTATATGGGCACGCACCCGCAGCAAAAGGAGCGTGTCCGGAGTGTGGTGAATTAGGCGTTGCCAGGCCAGTTGATGTTAGCTAGCATATTTGCCAGTACCGGTGAAGAAGTGCCGTCGCGTTGCCGTTTTAGCCAAGGTCAGGGATTGGAGAATTCCGGAGGTCGTTGTCCCAAGCAGGGTCGAGAGCCAGAGATAGATGTCCGCCAAGCCAAGTCGTAACCTGAGAGAATAAGAGAGAGAATGCCAGAGTAGTAATCCTAGTGGAAACTATGTCGAGCAATGAGTGAGTGGGATGACAGGCATTATAAAGTGTGGCTGACCAATCAGAGTGGGGGCAGACCCAGAGGAGTGCGTTGAGCCATCCTGGATAGGTCCACTTGATTGGCAGGCAGGTGGGACTCTTGTTTTGGCAGAGGGTCCTATTAGTCTGCTGGAGGCGTGGGTTCACTGCTAAGGCAGTGAATAAATTATGTTCACCCGCGCGCTGTTCACGCGCACCCGGGACACATGGCAGCCGAATGGGAGAGGGAAGATCTCGCAGGACCGAGAGAACGCTGAGGACGGCGGGAACCCCAGAGCAGCAGGAGGTAAGCGCGCAGAGAGGAGCACGCACCACGGCAGCGGGGGTTAAAGAAGTGAGGAGAAGCCAGGGCGCGGTGTCGCGATGCCAGCTCTCACACTACATCTCAATTGACAAAACATATAAAGTAATAAATAAACGTTTAAATACTTCAATAATCATAATATTTACTTGGTTTATTTAGTTAAACTCTTTGGTCATAAGCCTACATATTACGTCAAGGTATAACCAAAATAATGCAGGTCCTACACTACAGAGTGAACCCTTCCCTTTACCTCTCTATGAGGGAAAGAACCATAATAGATCCAGTTTCTTTGCAGCAAAGTGAAAAGACCTCCCAATATAGAGCCAGGTATAAAAATGGTATACAGCTCCTTCTTCTCATGCTGGCAGTAAACCTGGTAAGTATGCAGGGTTGCCAGCAACAATCATGGAGGTTTGCCCTCTACCCTGGTGAAGTGTCATATGTACACAATGGGAGTGGTAACATGCTCTGTGTCCACTGTTAGTGACACAAGAGGTGTGGCTGTTTTCTGAGTCTATATAAACCAGAACTGCCTAAAGTTAGTTGTTCAGTTATGACTGAGGGAGCAGTCTGGGTTCAAGTTCAAGAAGATTCTGCAGCAGTTCAAGGCTGTCAGATCTGAGTATTATCCAAGTACCCACTGTGTTCAGGACCTGCCAGATGTGATCTCCCTCAGGGGAGAAGTGACCCACCTCCATTGATAGGGGAGGAACTTTCCGAGAGGGATGCACTTCACCAATATGAGCGGCTAGAACGACCGCAAAATACAAATAGGGGGGGGGGAATACATGGCAAAAATGGGGATAGACAGGGGGCCCATTGTATTTCTCCCCCCTTTTTGTCCGTATTTGCTCTCCACATCACTCTTCCCCTGGGTTTTGTCCTTTGTACTGTACTACCATTTTTTTCACTGTACATTTAATATTATTGTATGTGTGTGTTAGATCGCTCCATGATTTATTGGTGTAGATATTAAACACTTTTTTTAATGTTTTGGCATTTACCCTACTCCTGAGATTTATTCTATTAGTCGTGATGTGCTGGAACCATTATTGCTGTTTTGTGTTTCAAAGAGGCTTGTGGCTGGGTGCTTTATGAAACCACAGTACATGTATGTAATTGTCGGCGCCATTAATATAGCATATAAGCATTGTTGCAAAGCGAACATGTGTACACTTGTTTGTGAAATGTATTCAATTTTTATTTCAAATTTTAATTTCCCTCAAAAATTCTGGATTTATTTATGTGCCATCTCACGGAGACAAAATGGCCACCAAAAGCCACCATATTTAAGATTATGCTTCCATGTGGCAGTGTGTTAGCATTTAACTGTGTGTACTCATCACGGCTGTCCGGGCTACCAACAATGGCTAAGTGGCAGCGCACCAATGAATTAACCGGCTGGTCTTTGTGTATGGGCCAGGGATAGTGTTATGTGACAAATAGGGAGTTTGGGCCAAAATGCATCCACCAACTGTGGTCAATATTTTGCACGTCTCTACAAAAGAATGGGACATGGACAGAATATGAGAGTAGATGGAGATAGAAAGTGGTGAAAGTGCAGAAATAAGAAACGTAAAGAAATCCCAATAAATATCAGGGCTGATATAAATATTACAGAGATGGGAGAAAAAAGTAAGAGAAGGAATGGGGCACAGTGAAGAAGACTATAAACAGACAAAAGAATAATTAGAAATACAGTGAACGTAAATAGAGCCAGGCACGGGAAACTTGTATACTTCCTCCCAACAATCAAGGAAATTAAGTTTGACGAGGTACGTTGAAGGCATCGGCAGTCAGGTACAATTATTCATCCACTGCCTCATAATTACTGCAAATGGTCCTTAAAGAAAAATTATCATCATATGTATTATCAGGCCTGGTAAATTAAATCAAGGAAAGTGCTTATTCTCCATTGTCTTACTTAATAGAACGTCTTCAAAACTGATATTGTTTTAGAGCACCAAAAGTCCCCCTAGTTTTGTCTGATGTCTTTAAAACCCAAAATGTTTGGTCAGCCAAAGAAACAGGAATCTACCTGTACCCCCTTACCCCCGTCCAAAGGAAGAGGGGCCACGCCGAGGTGTTTCACTATCTCCTAAAGTGGTATTGCTTGTGTGTGTTGTGCATTTGATCCTCGGCTTTACTTTAAGTCATTTAAATACTCTTTGCATATGCAAATTAGCATATTTCTCAGTGTGTCCCAGGTGTGCCCCTTTCTGTTCCTAATAAGGTTAAAGTTCACTTGTTGGGTTTGGCGGAGAAATGGAATAGTGCGATGGAAACATTCGCAGACAACAAACTAACACTTCGCTCATCTCTAGGGATTTGTAGAATAGGAATCACGTGTCTGCCTGGGATCCACCCCTTGTTGTCAGCGTGGGAGTGGAAGCTCTCCTCCTTCTGTCCACATGAGGTCACAGCTCTTAGGGCCAATCTACAATGCTCTGTTAAATCTGGGCTCGTAACGTTACCTAAAACATAAAAGACATTGTTCTTCCTGAGGTTAACACATATTGTCTAAGCAAATTCTATGCAAATTGCAAATCTCATTATCATAGGATTAAGGTTACATTATTGTAGCACAAATGCATTGGCTTCCAATAACACGATGCTAAGTACTCTATAGCCCTTACTCCCATCCAGACCCTAAAATAGGATTTTTCTGGAGGAGGAGGGGTTGAGAAAAAGTGGTAGGAAGTGAGGGGGAGAGACCTCCTCTATCAACCCGTGGAGAGATACCCATGAACGATGCAAGAAATATGCTAATTTAATATAATCTCTCTCCGCCTCCACCTTCCTACACACACACACACAGCCCCTGTAAACTCGACCACAACCCACCACAGCACACTATATATATTTGTGCCAAAAGGAGTGCTATTGGGAGGTGACGTCATGTATATACCAGAGGTGAAAGTAGGCCGGTACGGACGGTATACAGTACCGGTAAAACAATAAGTGCCGGACTGCAAACCTATATGAATTATTGGGGATTTTAGTGCAACCTGCCCTCTGTCTCCCTGCCATCTCACTACCTCTTTCTATATCTCCCCTGCCTCTGACTCTCTCTCTCTCACCCCTGCTCTCGCTGCTCTCTCTGTGTCTCAGCGTGTCCTCCTCGCCGTCCGGCTCGGGTCAGTGATGTAGGACCGCCCTAATACTTGTTACGCGCGGCTGCTGCCCGCGACCAGAACGTCCCCTGTGCTGAAGGGGGAAGTAGGAATACACGCAACCCGCGCAAAGGGAGCGTGTCCGGAGTGTGGTGTTAAGCGTTGCCAGGCCAGATGTAAGTAACTTAGACAATACTTTCCGGTACACCGGGTATAGGAGTAGAATAGTGATTGCCGTGCCGAGGTCAGGGAGCGGAGAGATGAGGAAGGTTGAAGTCCAAGCCGTGATCGTGGGATGCCAGAGTATACGTAGTCCAAGGAGAGCCGAGTCGGGAGCCAAGGGGGTTCGTACGAGCCGTATCAGAACCTGTAGTATCACCAAGAGTACACCAAACAACTTCCGTACAGAGCCTATGTCGAGCATGAGTGAGGGCTCAGAGATGCTAGATAAGGCTGGGCTGACCAATCAGGATGGGGGAGGGGTCAGGAGGACTGCAGGGGACCTCTCCGGATTAGTGTGTCTGATACACCCAGGTGGGAGCACTGGTAGTACTCTGATTACACCCGTGCGGTGTATACGGGGCGGAGTCTCACAGGAGAGAAAAGCAAGAGTGGGTGCAGGGCGCACGCTCTGTAAGCTGCGTGTGCACGCGACCAGCGTTGGAGGGGACACCGTGTGCTCCAGGACGGAGGGAACGCGCCTCCCCTGAGAAGGAGGGGGAGCGTCGGGACCACCGAGGGGAGGGACCCTGCTGTGACGAGGCGCTGATGGCCCGTGAGGCAGGTAAGCAGAGGTTGCGCTGCACGCCCTGATTCTCCCTGAGGGTAGTCTGTGTGTTGCGTGGACGGCGCTGAGAAATCAGATTCCTAACAATACTGTTGGTGTATGCCATATATGGATATGCCCATATTAGGGCATCTACATCCCTGACCGGAGCGGGTTCTGTAATGGAGACACGCGGAGAGGCACAAAGGCACAGAGAGAAGCAGAGAGGAGAGGGGCAAAGGCATGAGAGAGGCAGAGAGAAGCAGAGAGAGAGAGAGAGGCAAAGGCACGGAGAGAGGCAGAGAGAGGCAAAGCACAGAGAAAGGCAGAGAGAGAGAGAAAGGCAAAGGCATGGAGAGAGGCGGAGAGAGAGGCAAGAGAGGCAAAGGCATTGAGAGAGGCAGAGAGAGAGGCAAAGCCACTGAAGAGCGAGGAAAGAGTGGCAAAGGCATGGAGTGAGGCGAGAGAGAGAGTGGCAAGGCACTGAGAGAGCAGAGAGAGAGGCAAAGGCACTGAGAGAGGCAGAGAGATAGTGGCAAAGGCACTGAGAGAGGCAGAGAGAGTGGCAAAGGCACTGAGAGAGGCAAAGGCACTGAGAGAGGCAGAGAGAGAGTGGCAAAGGCACTGAGAGGCAGAGAGAGTGGCAACGGCACTGAGAGAGGCAAAGGCACAGAGAGGCAGAGAGAGTGGCAAAGGCATGGAGAGAGGCAGAGAGAGAGGCAAAGGCATGGAGAGAGGCAGAGAGAGAGGCAAAGGCATGGAGAGAGGCAGAGAGAGAGAAGCAAAGGCATGAAGAGAGGTGGAGAGAGAGGCAGAGAGAGGCAAAGGCACAGAGAGAGAGAGAGGCAAAGGTATGGAGAAAGGCAGAGAGAGAGGCAAAGGCATGGAGAGAGGCAGAGAGAAAGAGAGAGAGGCAGAGAAAGAGAAGCAAAGGCATGGAGAAAGGCAGAGAGAGAGAAGCAAAGGCATGGAGAGAGGCGGAGAAAGAGGCAGAGAGAGGCAAAGGCACAGAGAGAGAGAGAGAGGCAAAGGTATGGAGAAAGGCAGAGAGAGAGGCAAAGGCATGGAGAGTGGCAGAGAGAAAGAGATAGAGGCAGATAGAGAGAGGCAAAGGCATGGAGAGAGGCAGAGAGAAAGAGAGAGAGGCAGAGAAAGAGAAGCAAGGCATGGAGAGAGGAAGAGAGAGAGAGAGGCAGAGAGAGAGAGAGGCAAGGTATGGAGAGAGGCAGAAGAGAGAGGCAGCAGAAGAAGAAGGCAAAGGCACGGAGAGAGGCAGAGAGAAGATGGGAAAAAAGCACTGAGAAGCAAAGGCAAGGAAGAGAGGCAGAGAGAGAGTGCAAAGGCATGGCGAGAGCAGAGAGAGTGGCAAAGGTGCATGGCGAGAGCAGAGAGAGAGATGCAAACATGGAAGAGAGAGAGAGAGAGAGAGAGAGAGGCAAAGGCATGGCGAGAGGCAGAGAGAGAGAGGCAAAGGCATGGAGAGAGAGAGAGAGAGAGAGAGAGAGAGAGAGAGCGAAAGGCATGGCGAGGAGGCAGAGGAGAGAGGCAAAGGCATGGAGAGGAGAGAGAGAGAGTGAGTGAGTGAGAGAGGCAAAGGCACGGAGAGAGGC
>WSYH01013271.1:0-17345 GCA_036426205.1 Ascaphus truei
GCTGTCGGGTGCATTGTTCGGAGTGTTCCGGTTGGACTGCTAACGTGTCACGAGACGGTGCCTGCCTCGTGGTGATTTATATCACAAATTGCTTGTTTTTCACATCTACTTTGTGAGTGTTTTTAATCCCTCCACCATTCCCTTCCCTATATTAAATGTACAGTAATACACTATGGGGTGTGCGCTCTCTGTCTTCTTTTTGTTCTTATAGATCCTGTATTGGAATTGGTTATTCCAATTGAGAGCAGCCGTGGACCCCTGGATTTTGTACATTGTCCTGTTTTACCTACCAGGACTCATTCTAGGGTTTGGACATTTACACTTGGACTATTTATTATTTCATTATATTATGTATGTGCATGTATATTATTCATTCATGTATTAGAGTGTATATTTAAGTTTGCTTTTAATTTTTTCTATATCTTATAGTAATCACTTATAGGATTGTTTGTATTTTGTATTATTGCACTTGGTAGGATCACAATATTTTTTCACGAGTGGCGCTACTTTATACACTCTTTTTTGATATATATATATATATAATATATATATTATATTATATATATATGTATATATGCGGTGGGGGATATTAATATATTTGGGGTGGTTGGGGATATTTAAATATATGGCGGTGGTGGGGTAAATTTAGATGTAGGGGGGTTGGTGGGGGTATATTTAATTGTTATTGGGGGGTGGTAGGAGTATTTATATATATGGGGTGGTGGATGTACGAGTGCGAACAATTTATTTCACTCGGCTAGCTCCGCGAATTTCGATTGATCCCGGTGATAGGTGCGGTTTTGTGTCGTTTTCACCCCGGGGGTGATTGCGTTATTTGTGCGGCTGTGATTTAAGCATTTTACTCCCAGCTGGCTGCAATACTGCAATGCGTGTAAAAACGCGCATGGGGGCGTTGCGAGTGTTGTCTTTGAAGCCGAGAAATTCATGAATTGTAATGCAGTATATACTGTATAATACAGTATATACTGTTATAACAAACATAACCCGATAACAACTAACATAACATACAGTATGTATATGCCACATCAATGATACTATAGGGTCCCCCAGGCGAGATGTGTTTGCAGCAGAGAGAGAACCGCTGCTCTCTCTGCGCATACAATCGGGCACATTAAAATTATTTAAATACATTTTTATTCATAGTGTAGATGTTCAGGGTGTTCCGGAGCTGAACCGCGTTGGTTTCATGTCCGGGGGGGCCCCTACTTCCGAGATACAGGCCCCTTATGGGGGGTGCCGGGTATCCTCTGCTTTGTGTAATGCCGGCGGTCACGTGATCGGGACCTTTTAATGCAGAGGATACCGGCACCTCATAAAGGGGCTGTATCTCGGGAAGCAGGGGTCCCCGGACCTGAAACCACGCGGTTCAGCGCCGGAGACCCCTGCACATCTACACTATGAATAGATAAAATGTATTTTAATAATTTTAATGTGCCGATGTTTTTCGCCAGAGAGAGCAGCGTTCTCTCTCTGTGCAAACAATCTCGCCCCCTGCCGGCCTAAAGTATCAAGGTGTGCTATACAGTACTGTATGTGTACAGTACTGTATGTTAGGGTTATAGGGTTGTTATTATACAGTACTAATATATATATAATAATTATTATATATATATATAATATATATATAATTATTAGATATATAATATACTGCCTTAAATTCATGAATTTATGCCATCTTGCGGGACACGCGAGGCAGTGCAGCCTAGTAAATCCTGAACCATTATCAATTAACACATCAACCGCGCGTCAGCCGGGCATGAACCCTGGCTGGGAACGTGGCATGCTCCGGGTGAACAGCATGGCATTCCAGGAACCAGCCAGGGACAAACCGGTGATTTGTTAGAATAAAGTGTGCCACAACAGTATATTTGATATGTATGTCACTGTCTCCCAGTCACCCAGTCACTATATCCCAGTCATCCAGTCATCCAGTCACCCAGTCACTGTCTCCTAGTCACTGTCTCCCAGTCACCCAGTCACTGTCTCCCAGTCACTGTCTCCCAGTCACTGTCTCTCAGTCTCCCAGTCACTGTCTCTCAGTCTCCCAGTCACTGTCTCTCAGTCTCCCAGTCACTGTCTCCCAGTCTCCCAGTCACTGTCTCCCAGTCTCCCAGTCACTGTCTCCCAGTCTCCCAGTCACAGTCTCCCAGTCTCCCAGTCACTGTCTCCCAGTCACTGTCTCCCAGTCACCAGTCACTGTCTCCCAGTCACTGTCTCCCAGTCACTCAGTCACTGTCTCCCAGTCACCCAGTCACTGTCTCCCAGTCACTGTCTCCCAGTCACTGTCTCCCTGTCTCCCTGTCTCCCTGTCTCCGTCTCCCAGTCACTGCCTCCCAGTAACCCAGTCACCCAATCACTGTCTTCCAGTCACTGTCAACCGTCATTCACCCACCTTCATTCACCCACCCACCATCATTCACCCACCCACCGTCATTCACCCACCCAGTCACCCAGGCAGGCAGTCACATGTCTTTTGTTGAAAATATAAAAATAAACAGGTTGCATTGTAATGTTTTTTTCTGTATCACAATAAGAAAACAGTTAAGTAAAAGTTGCGCGCTAAAAGATATTTTTCGTGGTAGGTGCACTTTGGGTTCGGTGGGGTGCGCTATGGGTTCGGGGGACGGCTGCTCCTTTCATTTGTCCCAGGCCCCGTGATTTCTGGTGGCGGCTCTGAGCACAAACTCTGACACGTTTCATACACGCAGGGTACTTTGTCAAAGAGTGATTTTTTTATTTTATGTTTCAGAGACTGATGGAACAGGTGGTGGGGGGAATGAACCTGCTGGAAGTACTACTGTATCTAGGTGACCTCATAATCTTTGGGAAGACTTTAGAGGAACATGAGGCAGCCTGATGAAGGTTCTGGATTGGTTGAGTGAGTGTGGCTTGAAACTATCCCTGTAGTTGACAAACTACACAACTACCTCTACAGATCATCGTTTGGGGTCCACACTGACAACAAACCAATCACATGCAGTATATATTTTCCTCTGTCAAGTTAGATGCCACTGACCACTGTTGGTTAACTGCGTTGGCCATGTACAATTTTAGTTTGAAATCTAGGCCGGTAAAACAGAATATCGATGCAGATGCTTCATCTGGGATTCATCGGGACCCCTGAGGCCTGACAGCCAGTGGTCAGAAATCATGGCCACAGGGGTATAGAAGAATTTTGAACCCCAGAATAGTGACCAGCTAAGATTGAATGAGTGGTCAACAGCCTGGGAATACCCTACATTGCCTTACCCACTACATATAATAATGTAGCTGAATTGGCTATGACCGGATTGCCCAGGTTGAATCGACAGGATATTAAGGAAGCGCAACGACTTGACCCTGGGATAGAAGTGTGGGCAGCAATGCATAAGAATAAACCTGCCTCTTCCATCTGAAAGGTACACCCTGATTTCCACCTGCTATTAAGCCAACGGCGTAACAGATGGTGATGACAAGTACTGTAGATTGTTGTTCAGGGTTGTCATAAAGTACCACCATTTAGGCACAAGGCAGCTTGTACTCCCACACAAATACTGTTGAGTGGAGCTGCACTCTCTCCATGATGGCCATGGCCACCTGGGAGTCAATAAAACGCAGGGGTTAGTGTGGGACCATTTCTATTGACCTTGTATGTCCCGGGATGTTAAAGAGTACTGCAAGAACTGTGGCCGGTACATGCAAAGGAAAACACTTCTCAAAAGTGCCGCCCCTCTTGTAAATATAGCCAGCAGTGGCCCGCTAGATCTAGTGTACATGGACTTCTTGTCGCTGGAGCCACACAGTAGAAACATTAGCAATATCTTTGTGATTACCGACTATTTAATTTGGTATGATCAAGCCTTTCCGACCAAAGACCAGCTAGCGACACCAGTTGCTAAAGTATTGTGGGACAAGTATTTTGTACAATATGGACTACCGGATGGAATACATTTTGACTAAAAGTCATCATCAAAGACTTATTGACTTCATGCAATATCAGAAAATCCAGGACAACACCCTACGAACCTCAAGGGGACCCACAGCCTGGAAGGTTCAACAGAACTCTGCTGAAGATGAAGGGAACCAGAGACAAAGGAAAATGGAGCCAACATGTACACAACCTAGTGCATACATATAGTACAATCATACCCATAATGGGACCACAGGGCACTCCCCGTATTATTTATTTTTGGTTGTGAGCAGCATACTGGAGAAACTGAAAGGAATACCTATCTACAAAATATAGAATATGCTGTTGGTAATGAGCCAATGACTGGGAGTTGTAGTCTGAACTAGGGACACACGACATAACAGCCAATGAGTTCAAATCTTCAGAGGGGATTGAACCAGGAATTGCAGGCAGAGACACAGGAGGAGAGCAAAAGGAGACCAGAGTTGGATAGACCCTCTGAAGAGCAGCCCTGTTTCAGAGAGCTGCACAAGCCTGAATCATTCTCTTGATTTAGTGATTTTTAATCACAAAATGCATAGGGTTACCTTCCGCCAGCTGCATTCCTTTGGATCTTCTTACACTCCAATCACTGCCAGCACCATTCACAGTACTTGGAGATGGACCAAGAGGTGGATTATGAAGTGGTTGCACTAGCACCAACGTACGCATCTCAACCAGAAGCAGGAGAAAAAGAAGGGCACTATCGGATGAGCGGCTTTACCTTAGCGGGTGCCACACTTCCCCAAAAGAGGGTGAATGCCTTTCTATTTCTTACCAAATGTGAGTTGAACGATTACCTACTCTTTATATGCTTTTAATAAATTGAATTACACTATGGACGTTCTCTGGGGGGACCCACAATGGTTCCAGTTAACAGTGGTATTGAAGCCCCTTTGTAAAGTACAGGCCTGCTACATGTTAGTGCATTAAGAGCTCCAACCATGTGCCAACACGTTCATATACTCAGGATTTGGTGGTTATCTTCTGACTGACAGTGACACACACCTGCGTAGCGTTATTGTTAAGTATTATAATATATT
This sequence comes from Ascaphus truei, assembly GCA_036426205.1. Taxonomy (NCBI): domain Eukaryota; kingdom Metazoa; phylum Chordata; class Amphibia; order Anura; family Ascaphidae; genus Ascaphus; species Ascaphus truei. The sequence continues at coordinate 4,993 of WSYH01013271.1, forward strand.
TATGCTTTATGATGTGTATAGTGATCCTTTGCTGAGGATCACAAGGTTCTTAAGACAGGATAACCATTTTATAATGAAACACAGCGCTGACTTGCCGAGCATATTTCAAACACAGAATCCTAAAATAGTATTCACTAAATCCCAAACGCTTGGCAACAGGATCTCGCCGAGCATGTTTCAAACACAGAAATCCATCCAGAATAAGAGCTTTTTTCCACTACTTAAAGGTTCACATAAATGTGGTCACTGCAAAATTTGTCCATATGTTCAAAAAAGTTAACCTTTGAGGATAGTGATATAAATAATAAATATTCCATAAAATCCTTTATTACATGCCAAACGAGTTATGTAGTATATCTGCTTACATGGGGTTGTCATAAACAATACGTGGGGTTAACCCCTAGGTTACTTAAAATACAAATTTTAGACCATTTAAAACTAATTTCCAGCAAAGATACCAATCACCCAGTGTCTAAGCATTTTTTGGAGTGTCAATCAGGTTCTTTGTAGTCACTAAAATGTACAGCCTTGAAACATATTCCAATACACAAAAGGGGTGGCAATAGGACAAAACTTTATACCAAAGACAGGCATTTTGGATATTCTGAGCACACTCCAAACACATGGTCTCAATTCAGACTGGGGGGGCTATGCACTAAGCTCAAGGCTTTTGCGTCCGGATGAAAACAAAAAGCACGTCCGTTAAAAAGTGAGGCCGGAGACGCGATTCATCAAAACAATGATGGCCGGCGACACATGGTACGGTAGCCAATCAGAGCGTGGGAACGAAATCCCAAATCTGATTGCCTTTGGTAGACCATGTGACAGAGGCTTTGCTTCAGCCAATCAGAGTGTCATGTGTCGCCGCCCATCTTTGTTTTGATGATGTCATCTTAAAGGCAATTGAAGCTCAGCCATTCTGATTGGCTGGTGTCATTGCCTTTAAATGACGTCATCATTTTTTTTTCAGAAATCACATGTTTTTCACGGCCCAATCAGGGCCGTGGGAAACATTTACCAAAATGTGACGTCATAGGCCTATAAAAGCCTATGTCGTCTCATTTTGAAGCCAGACGCCGATGAGGAAGGACCTCCTACCAAAGAAAAAGGCCAGGGCATGGCCGAAGAAGAGAAGAAGACCCCGGAAGAGAGCGGAAGAAGATACAAGAAAGAAGAATACAGATGAAGATGGATTACAAATAGAAGACCCCTGGATTGTTCTGGTTTATTATTTAATGGTTTATTATTTTATGGTTTATTATTTTATGGGTTCCTGTGCATGGATTGGTTCGAGAGTAAGGTGTTCAACGGGAGTCGGTGAGTTGGTCAAGTAATGGTAAGTCAACAAAAGAATTTTTTTTTAACTTGTACATGTATTTTTTTTTATTTTTACAGGTGATATATTTTTTTTATTACAGATCATTTCTTGCCACTGTATGTATGTATGTATGTATGTCTCGATCGATATATACATACAGGGTAAGAAATTATTTGGTAGGAAATGCTTGTTTTGCTGTCTTTAAAATGTTTTTGGCTATGCTGCTATGCATAAATGTGTGTGTAATTTATTTTGGAATTAGATGTAATTTTAGGTGTTGTATGCTGTACTTTAGGTCATGGTGAGGCTTGCTTTTGTATATTGTATTATTTTTGGTACTTATATTTTGTCTGATGGTAACTTGTTTTGTTTAACGATTGAAAAAGTTAATTGTGTAATTGTTATGGATGGTATTTTAATTGTTTTGGGATTTGATTAATGAATGCTAATTGATTTCTGTTGACTTGCTTGGTTTAAATAGTATACTTGTTTGGATTTAATGGTATTTTGTTTGGAATATTTTATTGTTAACATTGATTGGCAGAGTGTACATAGTGCATAGATTTTATGCATCATGTATACAATGTAAATTCAATGTTTTGATTGGCATTTAATGCTTTTGATTGGAAGGTGAGATTGATTTTTTTAGGAAATAGGATTTTTTTTTACTTTGGCTGATATGGAGAAGTGATATTTTTATTAGAGCATGTTTTTGTTAACCCTTAAACATTTCTTTGTATATTGGTGTTATATGTGTGTGTCCGCGACTCCCCCTGGGACATAGTATCTAACTTAGTTATCCAATTAGTCTCGTTTAGAAGGACAATGTTTTTAACTACTGTCACCCTCCCTTCTATTTACAGGAATAACTCGAATCCCTTAAAAGTGAGACTTGACGGATCTTATTTATGGTGTATTCAGGAAAGGTCTAGATACCACTATGTTTTCAAACCTTTTTTAAATTTCTCGGACATGTTCTGAATCCGAACTTTTAGGCTGAAGTTTGGTTCTGCCTACATGATACCCACGCACCATTCCAATAGGTATCACAATATGTGTTAGAGGTCATAAACCGCAAAAAAGTCACATAGGGTTAAAAACCCATCTGGTTACCTTGAATACTTAAAACTTGTATGGATTAAAAGTGTATTTGTCGTCAGGAGTTGTGGTATTTACAAACGTGCAATTACCACAGATAATAGTGTGCCTTTGGGTTTAGGCCCAGCCAGTTCTTTTTCGAGGTAGTATTTTGGTAGTAATTGATTCTATAAAAACATACTAGGAGCTAAACATAGGTTTTGATATATTTTTGCTCTCGTAAATAAACCGTGGTTAACGTCAAGATTGTGATCCACCAAAATGGGATCATGCACAATAGACACCCAGTGTTTTTTAAAACACCTTGTTCAGAGTCTCTATGAACCGGAATTAAAGTCTGTAATGAAAGCACATTAAGTGAGTGTTCCTTTTTTGTGTGTTGGACCTTTCCTTTATTTTTAATCGTGGACTATTTTGAACTAAACGTATCGCTTACGATCCATGTTACGTACCCTGTATGTCTCTCTTTAGAAGTGTCCTTAGGATATCCCCTCTCTCTAAATATCTACAAGATTAATTGTTAGCCTGTTGGTTGAAAACCTCTCCCCCCCCACAAAACTACTACAGTTACGTCTGAGTCTCACAAATTGCACCCTGGTATGTTGTTTATCATTGCTTGTGTTGTGATACTTCGCATTAAGCACATTGACTGGTATCCAAATCCTTTAAAGAAGGTCTCAGTTCCACGGTGCCATCCATTTTGGAAGTTAATCTTAAGTCCAAAAAATCTATCTGGGTGGCAATCCCACCTTGTGGGTGACTCAAGGTTGTAATCATTCCTATAAGGTTGGCTACAGATGCATGATGGATCGTTAATCACCACCCACCCAAAGCGAGGTCGTCTATGTCGATGTTCCACACAACGACATCCATGTGTGATGTTGGTCGGGATGATCAAAAGCTGAAGACATCCCACCTTCCCACGTACAGAGTCTTGCGCAAGATGGGGGAAACAAACCTAGTACCCATTGCAGTTCGCGCAAACCTGTAGAGAGAGTGGAGGGAGAAAAAGTAAAATAATAATGTTTCATATGAAAAAGTAGCTGAAGACTCTAGAATAAAATTCCCATTAATGGATGCAGATCAGAGTCATGATTCCAGACAAGGAATTAAAAAGCATCCAACCATTCTGGTGTATGGTATTTAGGATATCAGGGGATTATGTCACATGTATCATACATATGAACTGTTCCATTCAAATTTAAAAATAAGTTTAAACTGCGTAGAGGCCTTCAAAATATAGCGGTTATTGTTCCACACATACTGGTGGAGAATAAAAAAAAGTCCACACTATATTGAACTAAGGTTGGCTGACATGATGGTAGCTGACACGTTGTATTCCTCTTTTATGGCAGTCCAGAGTGGGGCAACCAGAGCCTTATAAATTTTCAAGGCACGTGGGTTAGTGAAATGGGTAAACAGCGAAATTAGAAAATAGAAAAGAAAACTTGTGTGTGATGAGGACGTGGACTAGGCATATGCGTTGTCGAATATGCTTTAAGCACCCTAATTAGCATTTCTCCGACGCGTGTAGCGGTCCTTGACGGTAATTTTAATAGGACGTTGTATCGGTTGAAGAAGACTTCTAGAGCTTCTTTTTGTAGTCACACTATTTTGGGGACTACTACGCCACCTCACTTTATCTGCCTGTCTTATAATGAGGGCTTTCGATCATCACGCAAAGTTTTAAGGGCTAAGGACTCACTTGCCACTGAGTGTGTTTAATATACGCTGCTTAACAAATAACTAGATAAATGTTTAAAATCATTGATGGACCATATTAAAAAATGTATAATATGAAACCCTCTGGAATGTGCGGGATAAAACTTGGATTGGTTTTTTTGTTGTTAAAATCAGTATGTTTGATTTTAACTTATTTCCCGTATATTATATAGCACCGAAACCATATTGCAAGCCTTGTCAGAAACCAAGGATCCCATCGGTTGTTCAGAAAATGTCTCTTTAGGGGTAATTTGCGAGTGAACTTATGTAGAATCTGTTGAACAGTGGAAGGAGGGATGGGTCCACAAGTTTTGGGAAGGAAGAGAAAACTCAAACTCTTTCCAAGGACGTTCATTGATCCTTGTTCAAGCTGTGAGGAGAGATCAAAGGACCCCATTTTACTCGGTCTTCAATACTTCTTCTTGGTTGGTTCCTCTCGTCTCAGAGAACTCGTTGACCTCTGAGGTGTCTTCTTTTCGTTGTTCCCTCTTTCATCTGGTTCTAACTTAAAGCGGATCGTGGCGTCAGCGGGGAGGTTAGGTGATATCTGGTCTGGGTATATTTCGGTTCGGTGGTTTTATGCTATTAAACTAGTGGCTCCTGACATTGCTTCAGTTTTCTTAATTATTACACCCTTACTTAAGAGTGAGCGTATTCGTCGTATTTTTTACTGGTGTTGCCCTCCTGTGTATCAGTTTGGGGATTTCTTACTGCATTAAGGGTGCTAAAAGATAATCTTCTTTTTAGGGGGATATTCACTTTATACTCGCTCTATCTTAGCCAGCTGTCTCCTTAGGTGTAATATCTAGTTGGGACTCTTGTGATATTTAGTTGGTCGTCTTGATAGGTATTTATAGCTCTAATGACTTTAAAATTGGCCATATCGTCTGGCACAGTGTGCACTTGTAGTGCCAATGCTTTAAGACCTTTCAGCTTTACTCAGATCTTGATTACATGATATTACACTCACCGTCCGTATTCATCATGAATTGGCATCGAGTGGTTGAACTAATCTCGTATTTACCACATAGTACGACTTATCGCATTACGTAGCAGTAGAGCGTATCTCAGTCTATCAAAGGGCAGTTTTATGGTTCGTGTCTCTTCATTGCAGTAGGTTGGTAAGTTGTCAGCCTTTGATGTGAGTATCCCCTATTAACTTTATGGGGGATATTCTTAGCTACACCTCTCATCCTTTAGCCCATCCCTGCGAATTGTTGTTAAATATTGTGATGTCGTTAAAGTTCATCCTCATTTTATCTAATTTTGACGTTTTAAATCATTTGTTTAATTTCAGTGAGCAAAAATCAAAATTGATTAGTCACTATGGTTTTAGTGAGCAAATACTCCTTCAAAGATCTCTTGTTCTAGGATCCTGACTCAAACGACCTTTTCTGGTAAATTGACTAGCTGATGATGTATATAACATACATCCTGATCAATTACATTGCATGAATTAGTTATCACTACGAAGCGTTGCTTATATTGAGACTTATCTAAGTACCTCTACTATGTGGTATACATGGAATGCTGGTTATAAAGTCCAAACAGAACGAGCTTGTAGTGGAATCACGAATGTCAAAGGACTCTCAATTGAAACAAATGTTTGACACTTCTGGTACACCGCTAAAAATCCGCTATCACTGTTTAAGAGGAAGTAGATTCTGTACAGAACAAAGAAAGAGGACAGCTCGAATACATGTCTTCGGCTATTGCTACACGAGTTAATCTGCACAGGGGACACTTTCATCGAGCTGAAAGTTTCTAAAGGCTTTTAAAAAACGATTGGGTATACTGTGATGTCCATTTGAGGATCATTGTGACGTGTTATACCCCGGTTCATTAAGGAGGTACAAAATTATCAACAGAACTTGAATTGCTTTAGTTCCTTGCTGAATACTGTACCAGTAGCTATATACTATACGGCATACAACATGAATCATGTGCTGGGCCGCGTAAACACAAGCCTATAAATCTGTAATTCATGATCATTTAAAATCAGCCGTACATCCAGTGACAATGAACAGCTTGGTTATCAGCAAACGTAAAGGGGGAAGCTTTCTAGATTGAGAGCCGCTATATCGTACATCTCACATAAATGGAACCATTGGAATTGCGGTGTGGGGGAGTCAAAGTGCGAAAAAGGGGGACCGGGTTTGAGTGAATTGGACATGTAGAAAATAATGTTGAAAACGTGGGTGGACAGCTCCGGGTGAACGTGACATAAGTAAAGATGCGAAGCGACGGTTTTGGGGATTCCGAGCTTTGATTCCGGTAGGAAAATGCGTAGAGGGGGGTGACAGCAGCTTAAAATTGTATTGTGCACTCTTTGGAATAATTGAAAGTGAATTGGGTACGTAGGTTAGATTTACTTTCTTATCTGTGACTTAGAATCATCTTTCATTCAGAGTGCCTTCATTTTGGAGTTTCACTTTACCGTAATTACCTCGCGGGCGTTAATGGGACCCGGAGCGATATAGTGGGAGGTTTGAGACGTTGGGGCTTCTCGGGGGCTTGAGGGTGAGTTTCAGGCGGGGAGGGGCGAATGGAGATGCCGTGATTTTGGATTTGGCCGCGGTGATACGACGGCGTTATCATATATATATACTGCTAAATTCATGAATTTATGCCATCGGGACACGCGAAGCATGCAGCCTAGTTAAATCCTAACATTATCATTAAAGGATAAGCGCGTCAGCCAGGCATGAACCCGGCTGGGAATGCAGGAAGCAGGAGGGGGCGGGGTGGGCAGAGGGGGGAGCGGTCGCATTGCCAGGTTGGGAAATTAAGGGGAGGATGGTAAATACGTAGGTTTTGTTTTTTTTTCATATATTGCATCGGATTATTTTATTTGGATCTTTATAGTGTGTCTGGGTTCAGTATGTCCCCTAAGGGGTTAAATGAGGATGTGGATATTTGGGCACTTTATTGAATCTTTAGCTCACCACCCTCTGTGTACCTAGGGGATGTATCATTTATCTCTGTATCTCTGTTTTCCTTTCTTATATCCTACGCTTTTTTCTAGTTACATCTTTTTATGCAGTAAGTGAGGTGTTCTATTTTAAGTCGACTAATATGTGTTTCTTTTATTCCAGCATGTTTTTAATTATTATTGCTAGGTTTTGTCTATGTAAGTTTATATTAATAGTATTGTTTTTGTTTTTGTTTTTTGTTAATAAAGTTGTTTGTTTTAAAAGTAAACTACACATCTTCCCATCACGCAGACATTACCTATTATAGTGATTGGTCTATCCCTAATGGTTGACCAATAAGGTATCTATGTGAGGTATTTAGACCTCTGGGTAATGGCCTAATTATTCCCTGAAGAAGTAGTTAATTCTACGAAACTAGTTGGATGTAACATTCTATTGCCTTATCTGCTTACATTGGCCTGTCTATGTGTTTGGCCGTGTCCGTTTTTATTTCATGCCTGTGTGCTGTTTTGGACACTTGTGAGAGACTCTGTAAGACTGTTCAAACTTCCCTATTGAATCACCACTGCTGTGAAGACAGCAGCAAGCTGCGTTTTAAACCTCTGTGCAGGGGGACACCTGCCGAGGTACAGGAGCAGCTTCATATAGGCTAGGAAGGCAGAGCGATTTTACCGAGCCCCAGTACCAGATGCTGAACCTGCTGCATGAAGGGAAACTCCCTTGGAGTGAAAAGACTGACGTCCTGCCCCAGAATCAACCGAGCTGCATCAGCAGGGAAGCAAGCACCTGAATCTACAGCTAACACCGAGTGGTAAACAGTGTGATACACACTACATGCCTTTTACCAACCTTTTTTATGTACGACAGATATATTCCCCCTTTTATTTATAATATATTGTTGAATTTGCTTCACTATTGGCGTTGTGCGCTGTTTTCTTGTGTTTCACGGATCTCTTCAGACTTGGTGTGGGGTGCTGAGCCAGCCCCTGCGGCGATACGCTGCAGAGCCGTATCCCCAACACGGTTAGTGACACGCGTCTATATTGTTTAATGTTTTAATTATGTGTCACTAGTGGGAGTGTGTGTGTTAAGTTTTTTATAATTTTTATCATAGAATTTGAGTGGTATGATCACTGTACCTGTGAATATTTATAATTTAATATTGTATAGGTTGTTAGGTAGTCGCGCACAGTTTTCAGTTTGTTTTTGTGTTTACTGTCTCTGTTCTTCATGCCTGCTGCCACATAATTATCACTAATCCACTTGTACTTTTATTATATATTTATTTGGTCGTGCGCTACATTAGTAGTTTACTCGATGGTTTGGAGCTTGAATTAACTGGTAGGAAGACATAGAGGAGGAACATTTTTAAACTCCTTACTGAGGAAGTTGCTAGAATGGTCAAGCTATCAAGGAACCATTCAGAGCTATTGCAGTAAGGATCATGTTTAAAACATTAGAACGGTTATTGCTTAAGAAGGTACAACATGTGGCTGAGACTAAGACCCTTCAGAGTTTCTGGATGTGGGTAGAATACCAAGAGGACTTAGGTTCTCAAAAAGGCCCAACCTTCGGTTAAGGAATAACCCCAAGTTTCATGAGGAGGGTGAATAGAATACAGGATGAGTGTTCTAAGGTACCCATCAGGCTAATATTTACGAAAGGAAGTGTGAGATCAAAGATCTGCAGAAAAGGAGATCCTGAAAGCGAATTAAGGCACTGACCGATAGTGATTAGTATGATGCTCGGGATTGAGCATGATTTAAAAAGTCAATAAATTAGAGTTGAGAAGATGAACTTTTAAAACGAAACACAAATAAATTTTTAAGAGACAAACTGAGATTATCAGCAAGGGAGCAAAGGGACTGGGCTAAAACGGATAGAGGAAGAGTAGTAGGTGATGAATATATCCCCCATAAAAAAGGAAGAAGGGGGATCTGCACCTCAAAGAGCAGACAACAAAATTACCACACCATGAACAAAGGAGAGAGAGAGCAGAACCAGTAAAAATGACCGATCAGACAGAGATCGCTCACGCTCTAATCATGGTGAATGGGTATCGTAATCCCAACTATAAAGGGAAAAATTACATGAGGGCTTTAGATATGCTCAAGGCCACAGGGCCAACATAGGAATTTGAATATGAGCTTAAAGACCCTCATCCAAGAACAATAAATACTCACCCAGGATTCCCCTAGATATTACCTAAACGCCTGCTTAGACCGGAAACCACTACAGATTCACCTTCTTTTTTAGATTTGGTAAGAACCAGACTGGAAAGGAAGGTGAAACACAGTAAAAGATATACAGAATTACCCCTCAAGAGAAAAGAAAAGAAAAGAAAAGGGTTACATCAGACGAGGAACAACGAGGAGGGCCAGAGCCAAAAAAGAAGAGAGTACTCTTGGGAAAGAACACCGTAGTAAACCAAGGGGTCTTTAATCTCTCCTCAACAGCTTTGAACAAGGATCAATTGAAGTACTGGAAGATGTTTGAGTTTCTCCAAAACTTGTGGACCAGCTCCTTCCAGCTGTCAAAGATCTACATAAGTTCACTCGCAATATTACCCTAAAGAGACATTTTCTGAAACACGATAGGGATCTTGTTTCTGACAAGGCTGCAATGGTTTCTGTGAGTAATATAGATACGGAAGTTAAAATCAAACATACTGATTTTAAAACCCAATCCAAGTTTTATCTCCGCACATTCCAAGGGTCATCATATTGATACATTTTTAATATGGTCATCAATGATTTTAACATTTTTATCTAGTAATTTAAGTCAGGGTGATTATTAAACACAAACCTCAGTGCAAGTGAGTCCTTAGCCCTTAAAACTTTGCGTTTGATGACGAAAGCGCTATTATAAGACAGGCAGATGTAAAGGGGGCGCGTAGTAGTCCCAAAATAGGTGTGACACGAAAAGAAGCTCTAAGGCTTCTCAACGATACAACGTCCTATGTAAAATTACCTAAGGACCCTACAGCTGAATATCTAAGGGTGCTTAAAGCACTATTAGACAACGCAGTAGCCCTGTCCGTCATCAACACAACAGAGTTTGCTTTTTATTTTCTGAATTTCCTAGGCTACCCATATTCTACCACCTGCCGAAAATTCATAAGGCTATGGTTGACCCACCTGGACGCCAATTGTGTCAGGTAACAATCTATGTCAGCCAACCTTAGTCAATATGTGGATTTTTTTCTCCAAACGTATGTTGGAAAATTAACCTCTTATTGAAGGACTCTACAGCAGTTCTAAACTTATTTAAAGATTTGAATGGAAAAAAGTTCATATGTATGGATTACATGTGACATAAACTCCCTGTATCTAATTACCTCACCAGAAAGGGTGGATGCTGTTAATTCCTTTCTGAATCAGACTCTGATCTGCATCCATAATAGGGAATTTATTCTAGAGGCTATCATTCATAGTGAAAACATAATTATTTTCTGTTTCTCTCACTTTCTACCTACAGGTTTGCGGAACTGCAATGGGTACTAGGTTTGCCCCCAGCTTCGAAAAACCTGTACGTGGGAAGGTGGGGAAGTCTCAGTTTATCATGCCGACCAACCATACAAAAGGAATGTCGTTGTGTGGAGACGCTACATAGCGACATCCTGTGTTTGTGGGATGGTGATTACGATTCAGCAAGGCATTTGTGCCAACCTTAATAGGATGATACAACCTTGAGTTCACACACAAGGTGGCATGCCACCCAGATAGATTTTTTGGACTTAAGATTAACTCCAAAATGGCATGAGAACCGTGGAGACTGGACCTTCTTTAAGGAGTTGGATACCGAGCAATGTGCTGATGGCGAATTAGTAGTAATCACAAAAAGATATGGATAAACAACATACCAGGGGGGCAAATTGTGAGACTCAGAGTAACTTAGTAGTTTAGAGGTTTTCAACCAACAGGCAACAAATATCTTGGAGATTTAGCAGAGAGGGGATATCCTAAGGGAACTTCTAGAAAGAGAGATCATAAGGTACGTAATATGGATCGTAGGAATGTTAGTTCAAAATAGATCCACGATAAAAATAAAGAAGGTCAAAACACAAAAAAGGACACTCTTAATGTGGCTTTCATTAAGACTTTAATTCGGTCATAGAGACAGTGAAAAGGTTTTTAAACAAACACTGGGGTATATGTGCAAATGATCCCATTTTGGGATCACATCTTGACTTTAAACCACGGTTTATTTACCGGAGAGCAAAAAATATCAAAAACTTGTTAGCTCCTAGTGATGTTTTTATTAGTAAGAGCAATAACTACATCGAAAAAGAAAAGAACTGGCTAGGGCCTAAACCAAAAGGCAAAACTATATTCTGTGGTAATTGCACGATTTGTAAATAACAAAATCTTGACAAATACACTTTTTATTCACAAGAACGGAAGGAAGTTTTTAATATGATGACTTTATTCTATGTACCTCTACACATATTGGTATACCTATTGGAATGTGCGTGTGGGTATCAAATATGTAGGCAGACCAAACGAGAGCCTTTAAGTTCGATTCAGGAACATGTCAGAAATATTAAAAATGGTTTTGAAAAAACATAGTGTATCTAGACACTTCTGATACACCATAATTAAAGATCCGGTCAAGTCCACTTTAAGGGATCAGTGGTCCTGTAAATAGAAGAGGAGGGGACAGAGTTAAAACATTCTTCTAAAGAGACATATTGGATACAATAAGTTAGATACTGTCCCCTAAGGGTTAATGAGGATGTGGGATATTGGGCACTTTTTTTATTGATCTTTAGCTCACCACCCTCTGTACCTAGGGGATGTATCATTTATCTCTGGATCTCTGTTTTCCTTTCTTTATCCTCGCTTTTTCTAGTACATCTTTTTATGCAAGTAATGATGGTTGTCTATTTTAAGTCGATAATATTGGTTTCTTTTAATCCAGCATGTTTTTAATTATATCTAGGTTTTGTCTATATGTAAGTTATATTAAATAGGTATTGTTTTGTTTTTGTTTTTTGTTAATAAGTTGTTGTTTTAAAAGTAAACTACACATCTTCCCTATCACGCAGACCATACTATATATGATGATTGGTCTATCCCTAATTGGTTGACCAATAAGGATCTATGTGAGGTATTTAAGACCTCGGGTAATGGATAATTATTCCCTGAAGAAGTAGTTAATTCTACGAAACTAGTTGGATGGTAACATTCTATTGCTTATATCTGTTACATTGGCCTGTATATGTGTGGCTGTTGCCTGTTTTATTCATCCTGGTGCTGTTTTGGACCTTGGAGAGAATCTGG